>CM074807.1:2920585-3056189 GCA_037447605.1 Zygnema circumcarinatum
AAATAGAGGCGATAGGGGCAGGAGCCTCGCGCAACTCCCGAAAAATCTCCTCACGTGCAACACTGTTGAAGGCGTTCGTCACATCAACCTGCAAAACCACCCAATCCGGATGAAGGTCAAGCGTCGCTCGAATACCATGAACGACCGCCTCGCAAACCCCAGGGGTGACGACACCAAACTGATAAGGGGAAAAATGATCCTAAAAAGCCCCCTGCAACTGCAAACACATAGCACGGGCAACCACACGATACAAGACCTCCCCCCTAATCCATCCCTATTCAGTACCCGTGTACATTATCGGCGCTCGCCATCAAATGGTACGGTAAAATCAATCAGGCGGTAGTGCCGGCGGCAAGACGGACTCTCTCGGCGGCTTGCAGGAGCGGGGCGCAAGCAGGAAGGCCACAGAGAGCGAGAGAGGGAGAGAGAGAGAGAGATGGAGGGAGAGAGGGAGAGAGAGAGATGAGGCAAGAAAGAGGCAGGAAGAGAGAGAGAGAGAGCGAGAGTGGGAGGGTAGCCGAAATTCCTGATACATTCCTCTTCCGGGAAAGGTCTATGGCGGTGATCACCGACAACTTCTCCGACACAAACCTGCTCGGAAGTGGACGCTATGGATCGGTCTACAGAGGCATGCTGAACGGCACCCCTGTGGCTGTGAAGAGGCTGCATGAGATCGGCCCCCTGGAAGGATTCGTGGAGGAGGTAGCGGCTCTACGCGGGCTGTGCCATCCCCATATTGTGCAGTTCATGGGATGGAGCCCCGAAGCGCGCTGCTTTTTAAGCGAGCATATGAGCGGAGGGAGCCTCGAGGACCGCCTGAGCGGTCCTGCTGCCAAGTACCCCCCCCTTGGTTGGGCGGACCGCGTCCGGATAGCATACGAGATGGCGTCCGCTCTTTTGTTCATGCACAAGAAAGGTATCATCCACTGCGATTTGAAGCCGGCGAACGTGCTATTGGACGAGAAACTCACCTGCAAAGTGGCGGTCATGGGCCTTAATCGAATGTTTTAGGGCACAACAACAATCCTAACCCGCAATTTCCAAGGCAATCCTGGGTACGTCATGTCCCAACCTGGTTTGATGCCACTTGAGCAGTTCTCTTTCCCGCCATCCTTTTCTGACCGTTACTCCCGCTCGTCCATCCTCCGCGAGTTTATTGATGTTCACGTGGCCTTTGATAGCGAATACACAACTTTATAAAAAGCGGATCTACTCATCTGCCAAGGTCACCTTTCGCTGGTTCTTGACAGGTATCTTGCACCGGAGCACGCACTTAATGGATTGCTCACATCCATTGCCAACGTGTACGCCCTCGGCCTCATCATTTTGCAGCTACTCACGGGCGAACCCCGGATCGAGAAAATCCATGAACTCCTCGAGGCTGCGGGCCAGCTCAGCCCAAGCGCGACTTGGAGACGGCGAGAGCTCTCTTCGTGGAGAAGCTGGACCCGCGGGGAGGGGCGTGGGGGCGGGAACACACTGAGGCAACCCTCCTCGTGGCATTGCAGTGCGTGGAGAAGGAAAGATCTGCTCACCCAAGACTTGAGAGCAATGTTCTGCCTCGGTTGCAGTGGGCAGCGGAGAATGCAAAGAACGGAAATCAACCAGATGCTGAGGTGCGTTCCAGGGTGGGCGTGGAGAAGCGCTGTGTTGGCATGCTGCTTGTTTTCCGGATGGCTTTGGAAGTTTATGCATGTGCAGATTCACCTATCGTGATTGACTTGTCTGCCGGGATAAAGGCTGTCTCGTCTGCAGATTGAGGAGAGATTTGAACCGTCCCTCAGTTAAGAGGGACTAGAATGCGTAAAGAACTTATCAGAACCCGAGTCCGTGGACCCTGAGTTTTTGCCTGTATCCATTTACTCATGCATTCCTGACAATGCTGACTTGTGATTCCCCTCCTTGCCTCGACTCGTCAGGTGGCAACCTTTAAAGAAGGTGAGGCAGAATTCCTCTAAGGTCGGCGCTACGCTAACGGGGATGGAGTCCCCAAGAACATGGAAAAGGCCGTTCAGCTCTACATGCGCGCTGCAAAGTATGGCGATCCTCAGGCTCAGTTCAATTTAGGTATGTTCTACGAGAACGGCAATGGAGTTCCCAAGGACACGAAAAAGGCTGTCCAGTTTTATATGCGCGCTGCAGAGAATGGGAATCGTAAGGCCCAGTTCAATTTAGGTTTGTGCTACGAGAACGGCAATGGAGTCCCCAAGGATATTGAGAAGGCTGTCGAGTTTTATATTCGCGCTGCAGACAATGGCGATCCTAAGGCCCAGTTCAATTTAGGTTTGCGCTTCAAGAACGGGGATGGAGTTCCCAAGGACATCGAAAAGGCTTTCCACTTTTATACGCACGCTGCAGAGAATGGAAGTCATAGGGCCAGTGCAATTTAGGTTGGTGCTACTATAATGGAAATGGAGTCGCCAAGGACATGGATCAGGCTGTCCAATTATATATGCGCGCTGCAGAGAATGGCAGTCCTGAGACCCAGTGCAATTTAGGGCGGCTTTACATGACCGGTAGTGGTGTTACAAAAGACATGAATCGCGCTGTAGAGTTGCTTCAAAAGGCGGCGGATCAAGGACACGCAAACGCACAATTTGAGTTGGGCAAGATTTTCGCGGACGGGAACGGAGGCATTGAAAAGGACATCGAACTAGCAGTGAAAATGCTCACAAAAGCGGCAGACCAATCTCATGCTGAGGCTGCAAATATGTTGAGGATACAAACAAGGGGGACAGGGTAGTGTACAGTTGTAGTGAGGGAAGAGACGGTGAAGTTAGTGACAGTGGCAAGGCTCAAAATATCAGCACAGGAATGTGCTTTTTTGATGAACTAGGCGTAAGGAAAAACGTAGAAAGGGTGAGAGTTCATTTGTAGAGAGCGGCGGGTCAAGGCCACTTGAAGGCAGAGTCCACTTTGGCGTTGATCAATAATCCCTGGAGAATATTCAGGTTGTGTTTTAGGGAGGCCATATAGTTTGAATGAAGGTTTTTAACTTATATTCTGTCTACTTCGTCTTTACTTAACTTTTGTTTACTTGTTTTGTGTCACTCCGAACAAAGCACGTAAGTCAACTCGAGCGTAGGCAGAGTTTCAATGAATGTGAATGTTCGATGCAAGCGCCTCTTGGGGGCTCTGAAACCCTAAAAAGCTTCGAAACCCACGGAACCCTACTCTAAAGTCAGACGAAAGCAGTGCTCATATGACGATGGGAATGTTGGGCTTTTGCGATTTATAACTCTAGAAGGTGGCAAAGGGGGTGGCGCTGAGCTTTCGTTCGTTTATTTTTATATCCTTTGCTCAAAGCTAGGCAGTCCTCACCTTTGGATTCAAAGGTTGTACTCCTTTTTTTTTCTTTTTCCTACGGACCAAACAGGTTGAGAACAAATGAAGTTAAAGATTTAGGCTGTTTGAACTTTTCTTTTCTTTAGCTGGTTGGTTCACTTGCAGCAAAATTGGAGGCAACAACGTACTAGATAACGCCTCTTCTACCACAGCCCGCCCTGCCTGCATGAGCCTACTTTACAACCCCTCATTCTGGGAGGGCCTGCTCAGAGTCCACATCATCTATGGTCTCCATTTGTGGTCCCTTTGGTTTGTTGTCTCCGCCCGCCTTCTTCTTGATTCCACTCACAATGTCGTCAATTCGCAGTAGCATGCACGAAGCCTCGATGGCTGTTTTGATTGTTTGAACCTTCACAGCATACGGCTCCCACACCTGCAGGTGAAGGAAAGCATGTCAGCTATACCTCATATCCACCTCAACCCTAATTTGCTCTCGTGTGCTTCCATCAGTTGGTAAAGCAAAAGGTTCTCTGCTCATGGACTGTTCTAAGAGGCCTAGCTGAGGGTCCCCCGGCTGATCTGACAGCACGCAAACAGAGTAACAATCGAACCACAGAATTCGATTGACACAAATTAGGAAACCTCCATAACTTGGTCACCGTATGCAAAACCGATAAACAACACGACATGCTCATAACTATACCTTCAAATGAGCGATAAATTTTAGAAATTCAGCAGCATCTTGATCCATACACACTAAATGACATGCATGGCGGGTCCCGCTGCTGCTCTACACTTGCAGCAACCAATACACTCAACCCCGAGAACACAATATATGTCAAGCAAGCGCTACACCCTTTTCCTGCTTTCTCTGTTTTCTCGACATCCCCTCGCCCCCCGCCCCTCGCCCCCCGCGCCCCACCCCCCGCGCCCCACCCCCCCCAAAAAAAAAAAAAATTCTTCCCAGCTCCACCATCCCAAAACATCTGCAGAATCACGGGTCTCTCCGTATACATAGTATCCATAACAAATGACTAGTGGGACTCAGGGAAAGGAAAGACAGCCAGCCGAAATCCACATACCCCAAGCTCCTTCATGTCTGTGATGGATCCCGTGTTCCCATCGATCCCAACCGTCGGATTGTCTCCCCCGGCATGCTGGACGACACACAAGCGAACGCGTGGCAGCATCGGTCAGTGACCAACTCCCCAATATACCGAGAAATGCCTAAAGCAGGCGCCTTAGCAAAACATTAAAAGGAGAAACCAGCGAAAAATGAGAACCATCTGTTCTTTTCGTCTAGGCAAGTGCTGCCTCGCCCATTGCCTCGTGTCAGTCAGTGGTAGTCTCCGCACCTTGGCTTGGAGAGCTGTCATTGTTCTGACCACATTCACTCCACAGTTCTGTGCCAAAGTACGTGGAATAACTTCCATGCCGTTTGCCACCGTCCGATATGGGTACTGCCCCAGCATTCCCAGAACAGGAAACGCCGAGTAAGCTGAGACACACATTTTGTTTTTCCTTTGCAACTGAAGTCAAAGAAACGCAGACTGAAACAAACGATAAAGGTCTCTGAGATCCGAGTTAATTCGCACCTGCTCAACACCTTTAATGGCGCTTGCCTTCTCTTTCAACGCTGCCGAAATTGCCATCTCCACTGCGCCCCCTCCTGGGACAAGTTTGGGGTCTTGCACCACATTCCGTGCTACACCCATCGCATCCTGCACACCCATTTCCCCTTCTATACATTGTAAAGCCTCGTCCAGTTCAACAGAAGAACCAGTTGAAAGTGCTCTTTATTATCCGAAGATTAGCTTCCTCCAAAATATGTAGCAAATTCAGTCAAACAACAACCTCGCTAGGAACTCCCCATGATCTGCCCATTGACTTAAAATTCTCGCAACCTTCTAAGAACAAGAGCGCGCTCTCCTCACCTGCAAGTTTCGCTCGACTTCATTGAGCACGTCTTTGCTTGCACCCCTCAGTAGAATAGTGCACGCTTTAGGTTCTTTGCATTCCACAATGAACGAAAAGAACTCATCTCCGATTTTGACCACCTCAAAGAGCCCTGCACCCAAGCCAATATCGCTCTCTTGCAACTCCTCCACTCTATTCACGATCGTGGCTCCCACTGCTCTTGCAATGCGGTTGTTGTCTGTTTTCCTCACTCGCCGGATGGCACTAATTCCTGCCTTGCTGAGGAAGTGGGTTGCTAGGTCACTCAAGCCCTTCTCCGTGATAACAAGATCGGGTTTGAAGCTTGTTAAAATCGAGCATATCCGAGCAATATACTCTTCTTCTAACTTCAGCAGTGTGGACCTGACAGCACCCACATTTCCCCATTACTCATCATGAGAAACCCATCATTTGGATCCTTCATCTCTGCACAGGCGGAGGACGAGGACATTCACAATAAAAAGGCTTCGATTGTTCAAAGTCGGTTTCCATGCTCATGTAACGGTTTGAACACCAAAGCAGCTTCAACTTGATTAAATGAGTGAAGAAGCAGCTGGAAACGAGAGTTCTACTGAATTGACAACAGAGAACAACTCACCAGTCTTCATCCTTCATGAGTTCCACGTTTGTCTGGTTCTCTCCCTTCTTATATTCCAGTGGCGAGTCCAAGAGAATGATTCTTGGATTTTGTATTCTCCGCCGCATCTTCCCAGGGGCCACTATGTCCTTATTGAACATGACTCCGCGCAAAACTCTGCAATCTTCTATCCTCCCTCCAGGCACCTTCTCAACCTTCGCATAGTTCTTTATGTCCACCTCTTTCCGCCCATCTCCTATATCTTGAGAGACTGTCATCACGGCATCGAGGGCCAGCTCCTGAACAAAACGGGAAAAAAGGATCCCAGACAATTACAAACGAAAAGGTATAAGGTTCAAACCGTGTATGAGGTGGCTTAAGGGGAGGGTGCCATCATTTTCCCCATATTTGGAGCTTACTAGGCTCTAAAGTTTCCTCACCGAATCCGGTTAAGGGAGCAGATGCCACTGTTACTTTCACGCTGGATTGCACCTACCATCGGTGTCTGTAGAATTCAGACTCTACAGCTTGATGGGATTTAGCCTCATGTTTTCTAATGACGCAAAGGCTAACATGTTAAATTGAACAAAACAGGAAATGTCAGAAGTTATGATTGTCAGGACATCTTACCGCCATAAGGCTGCCGAAGCGATTAGTGAACTTAGTACCTATACAGCTTTGTACGATATTCAACATCTGCGATCCTGCAAAATGAAAAAAAAGCACTTTCTTTCCAGGTCACAATTCACTCACTGGAGGTGAACATTCAGAAGAGGACAGCCAATTCCAGCTGCTTCAGCTGTCAATTCCCGCTAGGCTGCCTCACTCTAATTAGTTCTTCATTTCTGCCACAAAGCCCATCATAGTTGCCAACTGATGCAGAGTGGATAAAGAAGAAAACCCAACCACTGCATCTACTCCATCTGCTCTCTGGCTATTGGGCTTCTCTCAAAGAGGTCATTGGATCAAATGCGGGAGAACAACTGGGCCTACATGATGGGAAGCAGGGAAAATCAA
Source organism: Zygnema circumcarinatum (assembly GCA_037447605.1). Taxonomy (NCBI): domain Eukaryota; kingdom Viridiplantae; phylum Streptophyta; class Zygnematophyceae; order Zygnematales; family Zygnemataceae; genus Zygnema; species Zygnema circumcarinatum. The sequence continues at coordinate 2,927,421 of CM074807.1, forward strand.
TTCCAACAGACCATTCGATCGGCAGACTTAACCATTCGACCACAAAAGCTGCAACTTCCAAATATAAGTAGGTGGTGGTCGACACGATGACTCACGGTTATTGACATCTATGGGAAATGATATCTTGTCCACCACACTGATTGCATCCTCAAGCGCCGCCATGTAACCTGGAGACGCGGATGTAAGACCATGAGCGCCACTCAGTTTCAAACGTTAAGAGTAAGCGGGGCTGTAGAGAGCTCATGAGAAACAATAAAACACTCCCTGCAACTGTGGAAGACCCTATCTGCCTAGACTGCAACACAATAACACAGGGTTTCTCGAGCTCCACATGATGCTGCAGTAAACCACAATGCATATCCATGACAATCACAGATACACAGGGAGAAAGGACCTTAAAAGGATTCAGTGTACATCTCCTTCTCACCCAGGGCACACCTGTTGAATGAGCGTGTCTTACCTCTGCATATCACAGTGGGATGAAAGTTTTTCTCCAAAAGCGGCTCAGCCAATGCCAACATCTCTCCAGCTGCGGACCCCACAAACCCAATCAAGCCATGAAAAAATTGTGCCGCCTTCATTTAAAACTCAACAATCTGTAAGCCAGTTGGATCATCTATAGCTTTGTTTACATGTTACGTGGCCTCACCAAGAATGATGACGGAGGTTGTTCCATCTCCAACTTCCTCATCCTGAGTTTTACTCAACTCAATCATTGTCTGCATAGGACCACCCTCCCCAATCGGTTAATTCATTGCTGCTACAACTATGATCAGCCATTCAGTTAAAGGATACGTCACGAGCATTTTTGTCCTAACGGTCTCGTTCTAACCCCACGTCCTACTGCCAGTCTACGAGGGGTCAGAATCCAATGTAACTGCAAGTCAAACCAAAGTGCAACAGGCCTGCTAACATCAGCATTCTACAGGTTTGCGATGGATGATTTACTTTAGGCAAGTCAGGAAAATCTCAATCTCCATCGCAAATTCGTCTACATCAAAAAGGGTTCAACAAGTTATTGTGCAGCGGAAAAACCTTTGCTGCAGGATGGTTCACGTCTATCTCACGCAAGATTGCGTTTCCATCGTTTGTTACCACGATTCCTGAAAGGGTCAAACAAGCATTCGGTGATCCTTTGCAACAATACTTTAGCATATAGTTGGAATGTAGAACTCAAGAGAGTTGGCTTCATTGTATGCAGAAGAAAGCATTTGGAGAAAGGTTGGTCAATTTTCATAGGTTTAGGAGGTGCCTGGATATCCACTTATGCTTGATAGAATTGCTACTTAAGGTTTGAAGTATCTCTAAAAGCATACTAACTCAAGAAAAGGGATAATGGAAATACCTCCAGCCGCATCAAGAAGCATCTTCAGCATGGAACGAGGGCCCAAAGTAGTGCGAATAATATCCGCAACAGCCTATGCCAACCATAGCACCGTCCCAGAATCAGCATTTGCTTTGTTCTCGAGTTGGAAATACATTTCCAGCCCAAGTGTTTCACACCAGGGATCAGGGCAAAAACCCTGGAGGGTTCTAGAATAAAAAATGGCAGTGCCACTCGTTCATATACAAATAAACCTTAAGCTGTGGAAAGTATTCCTTAAGAAACCATGAGGTAGACGCAAACATGAATGACCTTCAATTCAGCTCAATCCTCACTGACCTTAGCTGCGGCAATATTGCCCAGCTGCGCCTTGCGCCCTGACTCCCGTTTACTCCCAGCATCTGCATTCGCATACTTTGGTCAGCGAATAACACGGCACAGCCTAAAGAGCTGCGTGTCCACACACCAAAACTTGGCACAATTGTCAGCACTGCAAGCAGCTCCAGGGAAAAGACCCCATCAGAACGCTTACTTAGCACAAACACAGGGGCCTGCATCTTTGCTCAGCTTTGGCCGGATGCTGAACAGCAATCCTTTATACTCCTTCCTTCGCAGCAAAGGACGCGCTGCTGCTGCTGCTGCTGCTGCTCCCACTGCTCCCAGAACACTCTTCTCCTTAATCTTCAGCAACAGCTCAGGTCAATATGAGCCTAAGAAGCCGTCCAAGATGTAAAGCAGACTCAGACGAACCTTCCCTCCCTGCCGGCCGCGACGAGCACTAGCACCACCGCCAGCAGCAGCTCTGCAGAAAGGAGGAGCGCTGCGGCGGCCTTCAGATTTGAAGACGGCGCGAGAAAAGAAAGAGGACTGCAGCGGGTCGAGAAGAAAGGGAAAGGCGCGCGCCAAAGCAGGCGGTGCAGAAGTCCGGATAGAAGGGCCGGATACAATTATAGGATCAAGGTTTTGGATTTCAGGCGAAGATAGAAGGCCCACTGCTCTTCTCTTCAGCATTGCAGGCTCCCGGATCCTGGTTGTATTAGGCAAGGAAGGACATGGCTTTTCATGCCATGATGCTCAGTCTCTAGATGCAAAACAGTGTTTTAGTGACTATTATTCGCTTAAGAAGAATCTTGTTAGAGGCTGAAGACTGAGCGACGTCTTGGAATTGTACATTGGAAGCGTGGGCTGTTAGATGGCTCGGAGGGCAGCTGAGATGGAATGAGGATGGTTTTTTAGGTTCTCGGGGGCTTTGTATCGGAAGCCTGTTTGGATATGGCTCCTGAATATGTCACCAGTAAGCCTCCAGTGGATGGAAAGGAAATAGTGAACGAGGAAATCGCCCAGCAGCTAGACGCAGCGTATCCTGCGTTTGCTCGCAGGGATATTTATGGTCGACAAGGATTAGGACCTTTATCAGTGGGAATGCAGCTCTATTTATGGATAGCATCCTTTACATTGTTCCCTCTGCGAGCCATTGTATGCTTGCTGTTCTTCGCCGTATTTTATTTTATTTGCGTTTTGGCGACAGCTTTTCAGCAGCCTACCAAGTACAAAGGCCAGGATGTGGGAACTTACACAAATCTGCATTTCTTTAGGCGCTGGATCATATCAGTTGCTTCACGATTCAGTGCGCGAGCTGTAAGCATTTTTCTTGGAAGTCCTTTCACCTGGACCTGTAGTTGCAATCGTGGTTCCTAGAATGCTTCCTCTCAATCAATTTCTCTTGGCCATTCGTTGTTTTCAGACTTTTCTTGAATCCCTGCCAGTTCGAGTCGTGTAGCTATGCAGCTTTCCACGCTCGGTACTATATTTCAGCTGCTTGTTTGCTAATACAGAGAATAATCTGTATCCTCTCAATGCATTTTTATCAAGCAGCTACTCTTTGTAATGGGATTCCACTTCACCAAAGAAGTCATTGTGGAACCGAAGGATTCCAAGGATGCTGGCAGTTCGAAAAAGGTGTGCCCTTCCAGAAGCATGCCATTTTCTCCACGTTCCCTGTATAGTTTTATCGATTGTCTAGGTTGGTTAGTCACACTGAAGGTCTTCACCAGAGCAAGGATTCTCATGTTTTAGGCTGAATTCTCTCTGCGTGGACTTGGAGTTTGGTACCTAAACATGAATTACCATGAATGAGCCTGTGGTTTCACGTCATAAGGAGCTAGGTTGCTTTGATCATGGATTTCTGTCACTGACTCACTGTATCGATAATGCACTTAAGTTGTTTTTAATGACATGGTGTCAGCTCTGTTGTGACATCCAGTGGACCGTCACTTGAGGGCTCTTTTGTACCTACTTTTCACTTTAAGAGCTCGATTGTGAAAGCCACTGATCTAGCCTGTCGAGTTGTCGGCTATTCATGGCGTTCAGATACCATCAGTTTCCGTCCCACGTTCTTTAGCAACATGTGTTGTATCGAATCATGTATCTTACATCGACATTCTGTATTATGTATATGCATACCCACGAGGTGTCCCCAGCTTTGTGGCTAAGGTAAGGGGTCATTCTAGCCAGATACAGATGGAACTCTTTACTTCTGGAATGATTGTATCAAATCTGGAGCGTCACGAAAACGCATTCATGATTGGGCCCTTTTCCACAGAGCTGGGAGATCTTCTATTGGTAGTAGTAGCACAAAAGAAAATGGGCGACATCTAGGACAAAGATCTTTCCGCTGAAGCTCTTAGTATTTGGTAGAAGCAGAGATCAAGGAGATCAGGGTCGATTTGATTTTGAGTCTGTTTCCATCAATGGATACTCTGTGCGAGCCTCACGCTTACTACATGATGAGTGTTCCAGAAATCGGTGACCGGCGTGCCACTGGTTGGTTTCATAAGGTGGGAGCATTGCTTTTTGTCCTTCCATTTAGAAAATGCAAATGCTTTTGAACTCGGGTAGAATATACAAGACACCTTTGATCAAGGTTCTATGAGCTTGCGTGTAGCATTTGTGAGTGTTCGGCAGGCGGTAGATGCTGAATCAACTCATGTGCATGCAAATGCTTGTTGAATAAAAGATGGACAATTTGGATTTGACTGAATTCACAATTAGTTCTCCGATCGTGAAGTAAATTTCTGCACATTACTGTGCTTCTGCAGCAAGTGTTTTGGCTGCATCTACGTGGAGCGGGAATCGAAAGGACGGGGAGAACCTGGTGTTGCCGGTGAGCTCAGCTTGATTGCTTTTTGCATGATAACATCGCATCACTGATGGTGCTAGCTCGCAAAAGAACAGCACTAGCTGGTATATTGATTTGGCCTATCCAGCTGTGATTCTTTGAGCCTCCTGTTTCTCACTTTGCTTGCAAACTTTTAGCTTTCATCCTAGGCATTGCCAGAGCACAGCACCTAAGATCCAAACACGAAGCCGACGTTAGGTTTGTTCGATTCAAAATTTGAAACCTGCTTTAGCCATGTTAAAAAGCGCAGCGTTTTGCATAATGGCGGATTGCCCACTTTGTTTGATGCAGAGGTTATCGTGGAACGCATGAAAACGTCTTCAAAGGATGCATCGGCTCCATTGGTGCTACTTTTTCCAGGTGAGGTACCCTGCTATTCACTTAGTCCGGATGATTCGAAAGGTCAATGTTTAATGTCTCCTTTGTAGCTAGAAGTCGGTTTCTGGTTTGTTGTCATTATTGATAATTTCTCTTTATGTCCTTCGGCAATACTTTATCTACGGGTCGATCAACGAATGTGAAGTTTAATAATGACAAACTCACATCCCTATTTCACATGGCGTTTCGGTAGCTGCGAATCGTTGTGTGTTTGCATCATCAGCCATGAGCGTAGGGCCTGGGTATGAATGGAATTCACCCTGTCCTGTTGCCGGTTTGCTCTACAGAAGGCACCACCAGCAATGGCCAATTTGTTCTTCCGTTTAGAACTGGAGCATTTCTGGCTGGTACGGCTGTGCAACCAATTTTGCTACGCTATGGAGGTCCCTTTTTTGACCCAGCATGGGAATCGATGGGAGGGGTAAGAGAGCTCATTCAGAGTGCTTGACTCACCTTCGCCCTAATGCGCAGCTGAAGGCATGCTTATGTATATGCAAAGATACTTTCCTCTGCTTTCCATCTGAAGGGAAGTGCTTATATATTACTTTAAGGACTCGTCGAAGCCTCAATCAGGTTTACGCAGTCTATAGCTGCGAACAATTCTGTTATCGATGTTTGAGAACATCCTTTTAATGGTCTGATCTCTAGCGTCTAACTGCTCACTAGAGAGTTTTCACTTCATTTCAGGTCCGGCATTTGATTCTTCTGCTTTGCCAACCTTGGCATTCTCTGGAAGTCACCCGTTTGCCCGTGTACGAGCCCTCAGATGAAGAAAGCAAAGATCCCAAGCTGTACAGCAAGAACGTGCGGAATCTGATGGCTGCGAAGGTTAGCTCCTCCTGCCCTCAATCCGTCTTTTTAACTCAGTTTCTGGAAGAAGTTCTTCATATCGAAAGTAACTGGGCCTCCTTCGGGCTGTGCATTCTTGAATATGCACGCAATGAAGTGGCCTTTTCTTTTTGTCGAGAGTATTTCCAAAAGGGACTTTTCAACCTTGCTTTTCGAGTCCTGGTTATACCATAGAGAGCACGCCTAGGGCAGAGCATGGGAGAGCTTCGCATTCAACTCCAAGTAGGTGACATTGGGACAACATGAGTTTGGGGATGTCTTTTCTACGAGAAAGACTAAAGGGCAAGGTGCGAAATAGAACAGCCTTGAACTCTTCTCGACTAACCTTGACTTAACACTTTCTTGGGTCTGCAGGGAGGCTTGAGGTTGTCGCCTTTGACACTTTACGATAAGCGCGTCTACCACGCCCGGCTGCAGGGCAGGGAGCCTCCACCCCCACCTAATTCAAAGACAGAATAGGGCTCCATCTCTAAGCCAATCAAAGGTTAACAGTTGCAGAACTCTCCAATGTAAGGTTATTTTTCTTCCCGCTTCGACCGATACAGATGTACATATTTTAATTTGGTCTTAGAACAAGTGGCGTGAAGTTCTTCTGGCACGCTTTTGGAGGCCGTCTACAAGGCAGCGGTGCTTGGGATAAAAGAGCGAAACCTTCTGTTTGATAAGCAATAGAAAGCGAAAACGGGCATTGAAGTTGCTGCCCACTTGCAGTGAAAATCCTCCCTGCACTAATATACAATTAGAGGGGTTTCAGACCTGAAAAAAATCAGCACAAGCTGTTTCGAAACTACTTTCCAATTTGATGTTGCTACTTATTCTGTGGGAATGCGTATACGGACATAGAATTGCACAAGTGTGAGCTTTTCTAAGTCTGAATCTCCCAGTTGTTAGGAAAATCTGACAAACGCGGATAGCCTAATCTATAGTACAGCTGCACAAACTACTCTAAAGAAAGCAGTAGGAAAGTTAAATACGTGAACAACTCAGCATTGTGCCACCCGCATTCACTCCGACCAATGTTTGGCGACCATTACCAATGGTTGGCGGCCATTGCCAATGGTGCTCATCTCCGCTTCCTGTGCGCAGACTACTCCCCTCTTAACCCACAAATGTAAGCGAAAGCCCTATCGGGAGTCATGGCTTCAGGCGGTAGAGGAGGACCTGCAAGATCGACTTGGCATGAGATCAGTGCCACGTCGTCAATTCAAAAAAGGAGTCCCACTCCGTTATGCAGAGCCAGAGTACATTTCAAGAAAGAGTCTGCGAAGGAGGGGCAAGAAAGCCTGGGAGTACGAGTAAAGGAAAGTTAGTGTCCCAAAATGCAATGAATCGTGGAGCTAATGTGAAGCAAAAACACTGCTCTTCCCTAAAGCATGCAGGAGACTTCTGCGTGGTTCCATCAATGAAAGACTTTATGCATTAAGGGTGTTTGCAATGATCCTCCAATGCCGACGATACAAGGAGAGGCTTACACGCCATACATAGCCAAAGGGATTTGACAGCTAGGGTAAGGGCCTCACGGGATTGCCTCGTAGCTTCCACCTTGACATTGCAATGTCTCTCAATGTTAAGCCGCGAGGGAGAAGCTCCGCGGTAGAAGAAGAATGGCTTGTGCTGTTGTCGCTTGGGTCCACGGAATGAATAGTAGGCAGAAGGAGCTCTAACTCATCAGCATCCAGTGAGAGACAGCTTTCCAAAAACTGCAGACAAACGCATCCCTCCAAAGCATCCCATCCCATTACACATGGAGAATGACACAAGGGAATGCAAGCAGCACTGAACAGAAAGGCGTGTGTGGGCGATCTCTCAAGCCAGATGACAGGGCAAGGGCCAGCTTCTGAAAGGACCGAGAAAGCTTTCAAGAAAGACGGACCGGCACAATTCTGGTTTGTTTCTATCAAGAGTGAAAAGAGATTCGTGATTAGGAAAATGACATGCATTCCTTACTTTCGAGCTATAAAGCCAGTAAGGACATGCATCCTGACCTTGCATAAGTGCCCTACAGTGATGGCTGCCGGACAACAGAGGTGGCTGCACTCCATTGGTGGAAGGCATTCTTCTCCATCGTCCATGGCATGCCCATCGTCTGCTGGATTTAGGCTGATATGCACTTCAAGCTGCAATCCATCCTCGAGAAGGTCACCCAGTAGAAAAGAAGAAGGCCACAGTTTAAGGTTAGGCCCGCAAAAACATAAGATGTCTAGATTTGAAAAAGAAATGAAGAAGAAGCTACACGCACAAGAAAAGAGCACACCGAAAATCAGGTTCTAGATCCCCTATCAGCATTACCTAGCATAGAAACATCAACACATCCCAAGCAACGTCCGCTTGCTTAACCATGTACCATAATTTCCTGCTTTGATTTTGCCACTCACCTCGTTTCTCTCCTCACTCCTGGCCAGCAGAAAGTCTCGCAGCAAAGCTGCTTTGTAGCACTTTGTAGTTAAAGCTGTTCTTCCTACTCCAAAAGATGAGGGAGTCCATCCCTGAACCTCTCCATCGCGAGCATTTCTCTCATTAGCATTTGCCACTAGGTCATCTGCTCGTCTAAAGTGTTCCTGCCTTGTTCTTGCCCTAAACTTTTCGTCCTCATTCTCTTCTACTCTCATCCGTGCGTCTGTTTCTTCCCTTTCTCTTCTCTGCCCCCCACCAGCTCTGTCAATGTGAACATCTTCCAAAGCAGCGTCTTCTGCGGCATTTGCCTCCAGATCACTTTCCTCCTCTTCAGCACTGAATTCAGGAGACTCTGTGATGAAATCGGGATCAAGCCGACGAGTTCGAACTCGCTTGCTTCCTCCCGTCCGCCGCCGTTCTTCAGGAAGGAGGGCTTCTTCTGCATCGTCGTCTTCCTTCTCCTCATCATCCAAAAGACTTCTCCCCCTTTTGAGTCCCCTCAGCGGCCGCTTCCGTCCTACAGCTCTCCCTCCACTACTGCCAGCACTCTTCCGTTTGGAGAAAGCCGTGATCTGCCTTCGGAAAGTTTCAGATATGCGTTCCTGAATCTGAACACAGTTCACATGTGCATACCAGCCTAGCCAATTTATAAGCTTTATTTATCGACTGTGACGTAACGACTTCCCCTATCAGCAAATCAAGAGCTTTTTCTGTTTGATTCTTTAGTAGAGATTACTAATTACCTGCCGATTCCGCCGGCTTTCTTCTTCATCAAATCCGTCTTCCTGCAAACATGCGATGGGCGAGCTAAGGTCACTGTCACGTGCGGCTGAGTTCAATCGAATAGTTGACCCACACGAGCTTCCACAAGCAGACTATAGACCATGCTGCACACATGCTGTCACGACTACGCAACATCCTTTCATATGCTCTCACGGACCTCCTCCTCGTACTTGTCCAAGTCCGGGTAAAGCGCTGCCACAAGGTTGTCGAATTTGGGATCATCTCTCAAAGACCGCCGGCTTGCACAATGCACTCGGCACGCCGGGCATTCGTTGTTTCTGCAGAAACGATAGGAGATGATGCAAGAACTGGTGATTTAGGACATACAATTCACAATCGTTTGACAAGTCCCTGAAATGATAAGGATTCAGATAACTCAGGAAACTTGTTCATAAAGCGGAGGAACATACCCAATCCGCATAGCCTTGTCGATACACTCCCGGCAAAAACGATGCAGGCACTCCATCACTGTCCGGGTCTTCTTTATGACACCTGCAAATGCGCATTGAGGCGGCAATGTCCTCCAATTAGAACCGCAACATTGAAACAAACAGCATAACCTCAATGTGCATCAAAAACCCACTCTAAACTTATGGGGCACGTGACTTATAGCCAAAAAAGTCCAATGCATGGATGAAGTTGTAAATCAGCTTCACCAGTCAGTGCTTGGGTCAGGGAGTGAGAAGAGATGCTTTATTCCTCAATTATATGATGATGCAGTACTAGCACTGTTGTTTATCAACAACCACAGCAGAATTAGAACTCCTAAAACGAACTTCGGATATTCACAAGCTTTCCACTTTCGATCGGTTTCAAATGTTTTCGCTACCTGATCTTCCAAACTCTTAGGCAAAAGCAAACTTCAGTTTAGCCTCTCTCTCCCCTCAGGAGGTGAAACATTACTTAGACAGATCGGGCACTGCATCTCCTTCTTGATGTCTGCCAGACACACGTCAATGTACCTGAAGAAAGCCACGGCTCCCAGGCAGCAAATCATTTCCATGTAAATCATGTATGTTCACTTCAGCAATGAACAATGAACAATCAAGTTATGCCAAGCTCTCCCAGCTCTCGTGATTCTCGGTTGAAACAACTACACACTAATGATCCATTACCACGATTTCATTGCAGTACTTACACAGCACTTTGACCCGCCTATGACTTACACCATGCTTTCCCATTTTAACTGTGCTCATTCGTGCACGTGTGCTAAGGAAGAGTGAAGAGAGGAGAGGGAGAGGGCCAGCAAGGGGGGAGGCAGAGCACGAGACGAAGGAGTGCAGCAGGAAAGCGACTCACTCATCCTGGTGGTCCTTGGCCTCTGCACGAGCCCCTCAGCGCCCACCACATGAACTTTTGTTAGTTATTTCTCGATTTCTTCAGAAACGTGTAAGGCCAGTCGAGAAGAAACAGCAAAGACTCCTTCTAATCAACTTTATATGCACATAAATATGGCTGATATTGTCTGCATGCATTCACTAGCTTAACGATAGCAAGTGATATAACACTTGTTTCTCATATCATTGTCGCCAGACAAGAATAACGTGCGTATTTCATCGCTATAAGCTTTGAAACATCAGACGTGAAATAAATGCAGACTGCTTCCTAAAAGTTATGTGCTGTGCAGCGACTGGTTGCTAGGAGGATCAAAACTTAGTCTGTCATCAATATTGATACTTTGGTGAATCAAAGAAATTACTGTAAAGGAAACACGCGAACGGGTTGCAAAAGTGAAGGTGCGTTAGGGTCATGGGCTATGTATGAGCATTTAGGCAAAGATAAATAACATACAGACTAGTCATTCTGGTTTGAAAAGTTGGGCAATTAAACATTCAGAATTCATGGTTAGTCTGAGAAAAACTGAGCCGAAATAGCCAATAGGACCAATGTCGGCGGACACATGAGGTATTGATGCGGTATCGAGCAAGGAGTAAAAGGTTTAAGTTATACAAATGAGGCTGTATGAGTGTGACAGGTGCAGTTGTGATAAGCTCTGAAGACGTGGCTGGGGGCTCTGACCGAGTACTCAAATAGTTCTAACGAACAAATGAGAAAACCGCAAGAACAAACCATTGGTATTTACGGACTATTTCACATAGGAAGCATGTCCTTCGTCTAACATACAATCAGATTGTGCATAGGACTTCAATGCGAGTAAACACACTTAAGGAAACTTTCAGGTTCCGCTCCAATTGGGGAGAATGTGCTTGCAATTAATCTCTCAACATTGCGCCGAATGAATTCTCATAAAGATGGCCAGATTAAAACTCAGTGCAACCGACCCAGCTTCCTTTCCCGCCATAGGCGTATCTCACACTCTCGCCCTACACCAGCTATCCCCGCACACTCTTCCTCCCTTACATCCATTTCCCGGCATTATATTTATCTAAAAAAACACACTTAAGGCATTATCAGAGTCTCAAGAGCCTCTCCCGACGAAGCGACACAGGCCTCAGAAGCAAACCTGAATCTTCTGCAGAGCTGCGACTCGGAGCATCCTCCGCGACCGCCATGACTGCCTCCAATGAAACTCTTTATACACGCTTCCGCTACGAAAAAGAAAAGAGAGAGAGCGAGAGAGACACGGGAGAGGCAGAGAGAGAGAGAGAGGAGAGGTGCGCAGAGGGATGCAGAGAGAGAGAGCGGGTAAGCCGTCCGTCTCTCCCTCCTCGGCCGTACAGGGCAGGGCAGTGCAGGGCCGCTGCCGTCACTCCATGCCCAAAGTCTATTCCGCTGTTGCCCTAACGACAGTTCTATGTTCTCAGTGCAGTTCACAGTTCTTGTTATGGGCCGTTCCCTAACATAGCAATGAACCAGCGCGGTTGCCGCAACGCTTTAGGGTTTCAGGTTCAGGTTTAGGGTTTCGCTCTCCCTCCAGCCCCAGCGAGCTCGGTGTGAACGCGGTCACTTTGTTGGTCGTTGTGGTACACTGGCCATCCGTCCATCCTCACCATGCGGGTGATGACGTCATCCAGCCTCAGTGCATACGCAGGCAGGTTTATTTCGTCGAAGCTTTTGCCCTGCCTTCCTGTGGCGTTTGTCAGCATGACGCCATCGTGACCTCAGTGTGACGTCAGCGAGACAGGGGCGCTGAAGGGACCGCAAACAGGCGAGAGGGAGGGAGGAAGAGGCGGAGGTCAGCCATGGCGGCCGGGGAGAGCGGGAGGGCGCAGAAGGCGGAGCAGCGCTGGGGCTGCGCAGCGTTCACTGGGCCATTCGCTGTGCAGGTGAGAGGCGCCCTCTGCATGTATTGCTGCTTGCGCTTCGGAAACGCTGGAAAGCCCTAACATCACGTAACCCTAATACTTTCCTAACCCCAAAATTCAATAGGCAGCGAGGTTATTTTATTCTGTATTTTATAAGTTTCAAATTAGCCTCTCCTTGTTCTGCGTTGAACCATGTCCGACAGCCTTTGGAAGAATCATAACTGTGAAGAAGGGCGGGCCTTTCTGAGGGCTTCAGAGTCTTCCAGATGAAGTGTTGGTTCAGTGCTTGGCTCGCGTGCAAAGCCGCCACGCCTATGCAGCGCTGCGGGCCGTCTGCAGAAGCTGGCGGGCTCTGATGGCCGACCCTCTTTTTTGTAAGGTGAGAAGCAGGGGAACAATGTGAAAATGCGGTTCCTAGATACAGATTTGGCACAGAGAGCTTTTCAGCAAGAGCTGAAGGTTTTCGCACGACACTTTCACTACCTTTAAGGATTTGATATAGTGCGAAGTGTCCGCGTTGGCTCTTTCTATATGTCTCCGCTTGGACTGGCCTTTTGAAAAGATGCATCTGTTAAAGGTCTTAGTAACTTCGCTCTAAAAATTGACGTTGTTCTTCTAAATATTTTCCTCTTTCTCCTTTTTGTTGATTAGCTGCTCGAAATATTTTATTTAATTCCTGTTCTAATCATTGATCTTTAAAAGCCCAAGATATTTTTTTCTTTTATCTCTGTGAAACCATGCATAGTGAACGATCCTTTCTCTTGTAAGTTTGTATTAGCTGAGTGCCGTTTCTCTGTGGTCCATGTGCGGGTCAGGTGCGGCGTGACTTAGGAATGACACGGCCCTGTCTCCTTACTCTTAGCCGCCCTCCAGAACAAAGCAGAGGAGAGTTCTTAGGCGAGTTCTATGACCCAGTTTCGGATGCCTCTCACTGCTTTACCTGCCCCTGGCCTGCTCTCCGGCAGCGAAGAGTTCTGCCTGCGGGCCTCGCCATCTACTCCTGCATTTCTGTCGACTTCGAAGTATTTCTTTTTGGTGGGGAGCATTCTACGCATATCTACAAGTGTGTTTGTCAGCCCTTTCTTGAATGCCATACCATTTTTCAGTATGTATGTGGAGCTTAGCCAGGGTGCGCTGAAAGAGCGCTGCTTTCTTAAAAAATGTCTGTATGTACTTCCTGGAGTCCAGATGAAGAGTTTCATACTCGGATGTTCCTCTCAATCTCCATGACTAGTTTTTCTGAAGGTCATCAATTTGATGTTTTGTCTTTCTCCTCGTTCTCTGCTCGGACAGCCCAATTCTTAATGCTTGGAGGGAGGGTCTCGTGATGTTGGAGCCGCGTCGAGACTTTGCATGTGGAGTAGTAGGCCGGAAAATCTACATAGCAGGAGGTTTGAACACTGCCAACGAGCGCCTGTGTTCTGTTGAGGTGAGAGAGGGAGGCTCGGGTGGAAGAGCAGCATGTAGTTAGCGCCTTCAACTTCAAAGTTCTGTCCGCTGATGGATGCTTGCGCTCATGGGAGGAACAGGCTCCTTTGCTTGCTTTGATGAAAGTCATAGTTCTGTATGTCAAACCTGAATGATTTTTCAATCTTGAGAGCATCTCTTAACCCCTGTCATGCCTATCTGCGGCCAGGTATATGACATTGATAAGGACTGCTGGGCGAGGGTTTCATCGATGCCTGAGATGCGATCTGGATGCAAGGTGCGTTTGCAAGCCATAGCAAAGAAGACCACATCCATTATCTTCTTGACCGATTGTTGCTCGTCATTCCGATGGTGATTTCCCTGTCATTCCGATGGTGATTTCCCTGAAACCTTGAAGGATCCTTTTGTTGCCGTGGCTATTATGGAAACTCACTGAAAGGCCGTGGCTGCAGGGGCAAGTGGTGAATGGGAAGTTCTTCATAGTAGGAGACCAGAACACCTTTGCGCCCAATCGGCGAAAGCCCCCTGACACGCTCGTGTACGACCCTTCAAAGGACAGCTGGCGACTGGTTGCAGCATTGCCTGACGAGCGGTGGTACTTTCAGGTGAGCGGGAAGACGCTCTTGTTGAGGGTGGGAGGGAGGGAGGGAGGGAGGGAGGGAGGGAGGGAGAGAGGTGGGGCATTTAGGCCGCCAGGTGTAAAGGTCACCTTAAATCCATGGCTGTTTCTCAGGATTTCGGAATCTAGTGAAGAGCATGTTAGACAGCTGTTGCCGAGTACTCCTGTCCTTTCGCATTTGCTTCTTTTTCAATGCATGAAACCAAGCGTCGTCCGATGAGTTTTGGGCGGAATTGCAGACTCTGGTGTGGCAGGGCCAGCTGTGCGTGGTGGGAGGTGGGAGAAAACCGCATCCAGCAACACAAAGAGATCAGACTTGCTGGGCAGCGCCTCTCCTTTATCATGAGAAGGAGGACGAGTGGCGACTATGCGGCTTTGAGGTGGCGGAAAGAGTGAAGGGCAGCAGTGGGTGGCGCTGCAGTTCGAGTATCTGCACTCGCCTCCGGAACACTGCTCTCTCCCATAAAGTGATGGCTCTGGGTGTGGGCGATGCCCTCTGTGTGATACCTGCGGGAGAGCATCAGTTGGTTTGGTCTGAGGGCCTGCGAGAGAAGGCTGCCGCAAGCTGTGAAGATGTGTGGTGTGGGCGGAGCCACGCACAGGGGCGGGGCAAAGGGCGAGGGGGGGGGCATGGTCGGAGGCGGCTGAGGCATCCATGGCATGGGCATGTGCATGGGGTGGCGCTTGTCATGCACATCTGATTGTGGCTGTGGGCCGACTCGATACATATGGGAATTGTTTGTCGGTAGAGCAACTCGTTTGATGTATGAGAGCAAGAAATTTTCATGTCTGCCATAAGGTGGCGGCGAGTTGCGTAGTTGTTTAGTCTGAGAGTCTCCAGAGGGCCCCATGGTGCGAGTCTTTCTTATTAGTTTATGAGATAAAGGTTTCTTTTGTTTGTTGAACAATAAAGAGCTGCAGGCGGCAAATACAAACAAGTAAATTTTTAATATACTAGTTTTTCTCAAACTGCATACAGTTACCGTTTTGGAGCGACGTCATTAACATCTGCTTCAGTTCCAGTTCCAGTTTCCTTACTATAAACGCTTCGCCGTCGCCTTTCTATGTCCAGTTCCGCTGTTCGGTTTGTTCTTTGTTTTTTTTTTTTTTTCCAGTCTTCATTCCCATAGTGAGAACACTAAACAAGGAAAAGGATTCATGTTCATCGATGACCTCCACGTGGCGTCACGAGGGGGGCTTCGGGCTCCACGCGGTGGCAAAAGTGACGTGGCAGCTGATCTTTCCACCAATTGCGAGGCCGCCTTGCATGTGCTTTGGATTGCACAGCCTATTCGTTCGCCACGTGGCGATGCGGAGCCCTCGGGGGCAGCCACGTTGCAAGCGAGGGCGCCGGCCCAACCCTAATCCTGGTGGCGCCTCAGCGGGCTCTGGCGGGGCGGAGGGAGAGGGAGACGGAGAGGGAGAGGGAGAGGGAGAGGGAGAAGGGAGAGAGAGAGACGGAGAGGGAGGGAGAAGAGAGAGTCGAGAAAAGACGCTAAGAGAGAAGAATATTGGCATTTGATTGAAGCGATTGTTTATTTCTTGGGCGCTACTCTTGGGGTGGCTAAGTAAGTGCTGGGTTACTGAAAAGCCAACCGTTATAAGGGTGGGAAACCAACCTGAAGGACGTTTTTTCCTAGATTTAAGTTTTCTCTGATCTTGTAGACTAACGCTGATGGTATGGTTATCAAAGTCCGAAGTGGCTGCGTGAGTTTGAACATGGCCTGTTCGTAGCCTGGTGTTGGTGGAAGAAGTTCATATCTTTCCTTTTTTGGAACTGATTTGGAAAGTATTTTTCAAGTTCAGTTTTTTTGGCGGTGAAATCACATTTTTGTTGTTTCTCCTAATGGGTGTGTCGCTTTGGAATTCTTACTGCCTCTTGCATCTGCTTATATTACAGATATAAAGCAAGATGTCCAACGCTAAAGATGGCGCGTCAGGTGATAGCAATAAGGAGAATGATCGTATGGAAACTGCCGTAAAGGTAGCTGGCATTGTTCTCGCCACATCTATCGGTATCAGCTTGCTTCGATCAAAAAAAGTTCAAGAGAAAGTCGAGAATGCCATCGACGAGGTAGCCAATACAAGAGAAGAACTTTCTCTGAAGGTACGAATGCTTTGCAGTTTTCCATTCAAGTCTGTGCATGGCAATCACTATTGGTTGACGATTTTCAGTTGAACCTTGCATTATGCAACTGTATTTAAGCCCGGCGCAGCAAGGTTTCAAGGTTTTGGCAGTGTGTGAAATTGCAAAGAATTGCGTAGTCTTGGTTGATAAGTTATCCCTCATGTAGTGAGCTAGAAGACCGGATATGGGCTGATTCAGCTACGCCTGTTGTAGGTGGTCTGCGACCTCCATTTGTGTAGTTACGAGGTCGAGTATATTTTCCTCTTGCCCTTCAGTTTGATTGTATTCCATTGCCCGACTCTCTTAATTTCTTTAGTTCCCTTGTGCGTGATGGATTGCAGTTGAGGGGAGCTCAAATCGTTGGGGAGGCAGACAGCAATGCTCAGGATTTTCAGGATCAAGTGCAAGAGCAGGTTGAGGACAAAGGAAGGGAAGCCAAGAGGGCGATTTCTGGTTTCTTTGGAGATGCGAAGAAGGCAGCCCATAAGGTCAAGAACGCTCGGAGAGGCCTCATTGTTGAGAAAGGCGATACATTGTGGAGCCTTTCGAAAAAGTACCATGTAAGTTATCTGTCTCTGTAAAGCATTGCCGCATTGTCCTGTTTTAGAGTCATTTTTTGTTTTTTAAAGTAATAGCAAGTCGTTCAGACAAGGGAATGGATCTACACGAGCTGCTTACGGGATGCTTTTAGAAGCATGAATGTGAATCTGCGCATTTGCTTTTTGGTGTGCTTTTCTCTATTTTTGTAATGTATGCCGCTCTTCATGACTTCATCAGTGAAACCCGGTAGTCGTTGCCATGAGAGCTACTACAATGTTCCCAGTTGACGCGAGATCTCTTCTGAACTTGCAGGTGTCTGTGGATGTCATTCGAACTTCTAACTCCCTTGCAGGAGATAAGATTCTTGCTGGTCAAGAATTGGTCATCCCAGGAGCAGGGCTCATGGACAAGCCAGTGAAATAGAGTTTCTGAAGGCTATTTAGTTCCCCTTGTCCAATCAATTCATGGAAGCATGGCTCAACTGGTTGGGCGTAAGTTGAATCTGGACGTGTAGCAATACAAGAGTGAGTTAGTGCTCCTTAGTTTTGACTGTTGATTACCATTCGGCATGCTTTTTGCAAGTCTCTGGTTTGCTTGCTTGGGTCTTCTTAAAGCTGTATATAAGGCCTGAGGATTTAGTATTTCAGGAACTGAAATTGTTGCCGATGCCATGTATTGCAGCACCAACTTGTACGGATTTAAGCTTTGTAATCAGTGTTCATTTGTATTATCGTTTTCCCTCTGCGTTCTTCGGCAGTGAAGTTGTCTGCTCTGTACCCACAGTGGAGTCGCAACACGGCCAGCGAACAATCACGCCCCATACAACTGACAAGCCAGACCTGATACTTCAGAAAGCTTGCCATCCAAAGCCATAGACCCAGCTTGCAGCCAACGGCTCACCATACATAGCTTTCTGACAAATCGCTCTTAGCAGGTCTCAAGCAATAGCCAACATTCCCGCCTTATTGGCCAGGCAGCTGCCCCGAGCCAAACGGCAGAATCCCTGTCATCTGCATCATGCCTGCCGTCTGCACATACTGTCCGCTCATTGCCATGGGGGGCATCATTCCAAGAACACCTGCTCCCGACTGGCCTGTCAAGTCACCAGGGGGGTGAGAAGCCATATAGCCTTGCATAGGCATTCCCGAATGCATCCCTAGATATTGGGGAGCGAGAGATCCTATGGGCATTTGTTGGACTGTGGGCAGAAGAGGACCCATGGTTGCCATGAGAGTTCCACCTGCAGGTAGAGGTGGAGGTGGTGGTAGTGGTAGAGGTGGAGGAGGAGGTAGGGGAAGAGAGGGCCCGGTTCCCTCTAGTCCTGCAGGATGTGAAGCTACTCCTACCGGAGGAGAAGGTAGATTTAAATGCCCTATTGCAGACGGGGCTCGGAGGGCCGAGAGTGAGGCAGCAGATGGTGGAGGTGCAGCTGCAGGAGCTGCAGCAGTCAAGCCAAGCCCGGGGATGGCTGCTGACTGTTCCTCTATCTCCATCCTGCTTGCAAGCTCCGACGGAGCACCGTCTGCAAGAGTAACAGTTTGGAATGAGTGGGATCAGTCTCTTGGCTCGACTCTCTGATTCATAATTTCGGCCTTTTCTTTCTTTTAACATGAAAGCACACAAACCTGTTGGTTGCGTTCGACTCCAGTCCTTCATTGCCTCTCCCGGACGACTGCGGCACCAGAATTTTGTACTATGGTCGTTGCTGCCACTGCGACCCCGCAGGGACAGATCAATGTTAATGTTGCAATTGAGGAAAAATATAGGCCAGTGAAAAGGCAGGCCGCGGGCAAGATCAATGCTTGATTTCCGAATCGTACTGGAGGGCAGCAAAAGGGCGAAGCAGTACCTGCACAGAATATGACCAACAGGATGCCACGCAAGGGTCCATACACTGCTTTCATGAGCTGTGGCTACTTCTGCTTGTACCTGTTCCTGCCTGCGCCACAAAGTTGCAAAGGTTTTCGATTTGTTAAACGAAAACGTGCAAGTAATGTAAGTGTAACGGCAGTTCAACACTCAGACCTCGAACTTCACAATGGGAAGGGTCGAAAGTATTCAAGCCCGAAGCATGAAGGCAGTTTAAAACTACAACATAAGCTGTCTTCAAGCCTCTCAATATAGTATACATTTAAAAATTGTTGGAGGGACTGGCCAACGTATGAAGTTTTCCATTGCTTTGTCCATTGTCCTCAAAATGAAAGACAGGAATCATGTTCGGAGATAGTATACTCTATGGCACAAAGCTAGTTAGTCAGGGCACCCCCCTTAACATTAACCATAGTCAGTAGTGTCCCTTGAGCATTTGGTGAACTCACCCAACCACCCAATGCAAAATGCTGCCTTCATAGCCACCGCTGACAAAAAGCTCCTCGTGGTGTGGGTGCCAAGCTAAAGCTGCAGAAGCCAATAGTCCAAGTCAGCCATTCTTCAAGTAAACCAAAGTACAATGGCCCGATGCCCCCCACAAGGAGGATCATGGTGGACCATGTTGTCACATGAAAACAGCAAGTCCATGGCACCTGGTTTGGCCAGCTCAAGGGAACTATAAATGCAATACATTGTAGATAGCTCATGCTTTAAGACTCTTCTTCACCTTCCATTTCCTAAGAACTGGTATAGTGTTCACCTGTTACTTCTTTCTTATGTCCTCGGTAAGATTCCAGTTCCTTCAGCATACGCAAGTCGTAAAGCTGGAGGCATAAACCCAATATTTTGTCAGTCAAGACTCAAGGACGGAGATATGCTCTGCA
The DNA here is from genome assembly GCA_037447605.1 of Zygnema circumcarinatum. Lineage (NCBI taxonomy): Eukaryota > Viridiplantae > Streptophyta > Zygnematophyceae > Zygnematales > Zygnemataceae > Zygnema > Zygnema circumcarinatum. The sequence continues at coordinate 2,947,001 of CM074807.1, forward strand.
AAATGACGCAATCACGCATAGCTGAGACAGCAAAAAAAAATAAAGACGAGAAGAAGAATAACTAATTGGCAGATCCAACCGGACCAGGTACAATGTTTCTTGCCTTGATCAACTGGTCTCGGGAGGCAGATAATAACCAGTTGCCATTCTTGTTCCACTTGACTGATAGAACTGTATTCTTATGGCCATGTCTGCCCATTTCCAGTGCCGACCCAAATACATAAATTAGACATATTGTAGAGCGGGTAAACCAAGAAAGTTTGTAAGATGATTCAAATGGAGTATTAGCTTCGAAAGGAGGCCCACAATGTGCAGAGTTGTCGACCGCTTTTTGCATCCCACAACTTTACTAAGTTGTCCTTCGCTCCTGTTCAACCAGAACCCATGAACTGAATCACGAAAGAAGCATAGGGAATTGTGAAGGGCACAAAAAAACTGGAGACAAAAAGTAGAAGGTCATATAAAGATAAGAACTCAAGGCTGTCGAAAAATTCCGAATGGAACAATTAGTGTACAACATGATCAATGTAAATTCAGCCACATATCAGATTCGAAAAGCTCAGCCAAATCATCTCACCTGAAACTAACAGAGACTTTGTTGGATGCCAGTCCACACTCTTAACGTCCCACCCGTGACCTGACCAATGGGAAGTGAGCCAACATCAGCCCATAACATCAGCCCATTGGGCTCACCTTCAAGGATGAAAAACGATAGTTTACTCGCCTGAAAGGATTTTTATGCAAGATTCAAGTTCGGCCACGCCTGCATTTAAGCAGCTGTTTCAAAGTATCTGGACTGTTTGGAAAAGGGTGTCCTGTCAAGACATCTCAGAAATTGGACCACTGCAGAACTGCTTTGAGCCCTTCAGTTCGCTGTTCTTAATAGCCGGTAACCACAAAAACAAACGTTGTTTTTGGAAACAAACTCTTCAGGATTCAAACAGTCCAGTTACTACTTGCAACGGCTCATGCAGAGAGATTTCTACCTGACAAGGCGCTCTCCTCTTGGCAGAGGGCGAAATCCCACACCTTCACTGTCGTGTCATCGGAGCAGGAAGCAAACTTGAGATCTGTACTGGAAAAGCTGCTCCCTTCAATCCAGAGTGGCCAGTCCCAAGGGGCATCCAATTAGTCAGTTTGGGAGAAACATCCACACTTTGAACTTCAGCTCTGCTTTTGAATCCATCCATCTCATCGCAAAAACCCAGTCAAAAAGTTCGCAACTTGAATTTAAGTTTGTAAAACAGGAAGTCAAACACAACTGAAAAATGCTATGACAGGGACCACGGCTTGGTTCTTGGAAATCCTGTTTTGTTGCGATAGACAAAACTGAGGTTCGAGTAGAAACCTTGGCCATATTTCGGTTACAGACACCCAGTTCGGCATGGAGAAGGTCAATTCTAAGGTCGGAGCGATCATAATTTAAATGTACTATGGTCACAGTTTTTCCTTCTAGTCTCCCTCCCCAACCTTCCTGTGCAGATCATGAGGTCTGGCCCTGCACCTGAGGTCGCGAACTGCTTCCTTATGCGCCCCCTGCTTGGCCTTCACGTTGTTCATGTTACTCTGCCAATACCTGTGCACGCCCTGCCTCTCTCAGCACCATAGCAGCAAATGAGAGTGAATCCAAACACTACTGAATGCCAGAATTCAGCCGCTGCCCAATCGAGAGGGGCTCTAATGGGCACAGACAAAACTAAAACTGCTCTGCAATACAAAAGCAGAGGGAAGAGCACACACTTGATGCAGCCGGCGTCATCACCAGTGACGAGCCAATTTTCGCTGTTGCTCCACACCATGCTGCGAATTGCCACATCATGAGCCTGCATCACCATCGAATGATAAACCAAAATATCATTTGCAGTCGGTTCAATGTCCGATGTAGAACAAGCTTTTGTATTATTGATATCCTGCTATGGCATGCGGGAGGCACAACAACGTTGTCCAGATAGTTTTCTTGCTATAAGTCGTTTCGCTGAATAGCTTCAGATCAATTTTTTTTAAGAGGTGGCAATTCCTTGCCAACCTGAAGAATCATCTCAAAGTTGAATGATTGCCCATTCCACAGAGTGAACTCTCCACTCTGTGAGCCAGTGATGAGCCGTCTGCCGGTTGGTGTCCACTGCACAGGGCAGGCAGTGACAGAAACTCAAAATTTTGGAACTTCTCCATCAAAAATAATAGCAGAAGGCCCATAAAGAGTATCTCTTTACATTCTTGCCAACAACTTACTCTCAAGGGAAACAAAACACAAATGTTGTCCCATTTTGAAACTGGAAGTATAACACACGCAGGAATGCACGCATGAAACCTACACTTCATGAACACAAGCCTATAACCACCGCACATTGGAGCCGCCCTGACTTACCACTACTCGATTGATTGAACAACGAACTTTATTGGTGGAGGCATGCACAAACTTTGTGCAGAAACTTGTGGAAGGATTGTCTGGATATGCAACGGGAGGCAAAAGCTGCACGAACCCGCGCACACTTGTTAGGGAGAAATATGCGAATTATGTCTTATTGTTCTGTTATTCCGTTCTTTCAGTGCAAGTGCACAGAAATCTATGAATCGCACGAATACCATGAATGGCAAGTTTGATATTGCATTGATTCTTTCATGACCCGCTCGTATCCAGATAGTGCTTTAGATAGAAAAAAGGTCCCATAAGCTAGATTTGATCGGCTTATCCATTTTCTTAACCATAGTCGATTGAAGCATTTACATTCAATGCTGCACCCGCTGTTGGTTGCAATGTTGAACTGTCCCGAATGTCCCTCTCATGCATCCGGGTCTGCACAACGAAAAACACACATCATCATGCATCAAGCAGAAGGCAACGGCAAAAATGGATGCTTGGACAGACTCTTGACTTTTTCATCTCATCGTCGTGTTTCAAGTTTTTTAAACAAGAAGAAGAGTCACTGTTGGGCCCGAACGACTCAAAAAGTTTCCAAAAAAGAGACCAACCTGCATGAGCTTCACAACGGGAGGGCTATAATCCACGGTGCGCCGCTGCACAGGCTTGCGCATCCTCTTCCCTGCCGCCCAATGCAAAGCTCTCACACTTCAACAGATTGTGCACACAGGGGGCATACTGCCTAACACGCGGTTTCTGGCGAGACACAACATTTCAGGTGGCCGGCTGGGTACTTCAAGTCTGCATTTTAATCTTTTGCGTGCAAAAATCGATATGCAGGAAACACCTAAATTGCCATAACTTGGAAAAGTCTGAATAATGATCCCATGCCATGGAAACTGCTGAATGGTTGCGTCCATTTACGGAATCAGAACAACTCACCGTCAGACATAGCAGTCCCAGGTCGCCCATAGTCGCCGCGCGATTGATAAGCAGACTCATGCGCATATTCGGAATACATGGCCTGGCCGCTTTTCTACAATGTGCTGCAGCTATTGAAAAAGAACACTCGGAGGGAACTTCAACTCCTTCACCGTAGTTCAATGCCAACTTTCCCCCTTCTCCATAACATAGCTCATCAGCACACCGCAAGCCCTCCTCCTCCGGCAGCCATGGCCATCAGCCAGCCTCTCAGGGGCATGCAGATGCTGGCCATGCCATTTCCATGCCCATCGACGGCCAAGGGATGGGCATGGATGGACCCATGGAGGCATGGACCCATGGGGAGGCATGAACCCATGGGGAGGCATGGACCCATGGGGAGGCATGGACCCATGGGGAGGCATGGACCCATGGAGACATGGACCCATGGTGGCATGGACCCAAGCGATCGAACCAGACACGGAGCGCCGGTGACAACAGGCCGAAGGTAGCGCCGGAACGAACTTGTTGCAAACAAAATAGATAAGCAATTTCTGTCTACCATCATAAGCTTGCAAGTGAACGCAGTGAGTTTATGCCCCCCATTTATGCCCCCTGGGGGGCATAAACTCATGGAGGCATGGACCCATGGACAGGCCTCTTCAAATAGGGGAGATCCCCTAAATATCGTAAATAGCTTATTTATGTAAGATTTTGAGATTAGTTTACGTGATTTCAACTTAAATACCACACAAGCCCCAAAAAAGCATTTTTTTGGTTAAAAACAAAAAGGAAATGAATTACATTTGCAACGACGATAGCAATGATGTATATGAACTTTACTTGTTGGTATAACAACACGGCTTTAGAAACTGGTGCAACCTCTTCGACTCTTATAGATTGGTAAATTTTACCAATCAATTAGAACAACTGTGCATTTGGCAATCACAACATATAGTTGCTTATTCAAAAACCCAATTGCACTGAAACTTTGTAGATCCAATCCTAAGCTCTCTATTTCCTTTTCCATCCATCATTAATTACTCCAAGTATCACTTTAGAATCCATCATAGTCTTGAAATTTCCTCACAAAAACTCTATTCCAAATCATAACCTCTGAAATTCTAGGTGTAGTCACAAAAGAAAAACTGAAATAGGAACTAAAATTAGAAATGAAATGAAAAATGGTCTCACTCCCTTAGGAGTTTTAGGCTGATCAAGACAGCTATAGAAGTGATGCAAACTACTCAAAGAGACCCTCGAAAAGTGTTCAAACTATCAAACCGTTTGCAGTGAAGAATGCCTTCCAATGAAAAGTGTGTCAACCTCTTTCGAAACTCGTCTTTCTCCCATCCAATTACTGAAAAATCAGACTCGACGGTAGCAGTGTTGGGAAATGATGAAGCAAGGTCTCCACTCTCCACAAAATTCTCGTCCGTACGTGCACGGTTTCGTCCGTACAGTCCATATTTACGTGTTTTTACAAGGAAAATTCTACTCTCACACCTTTTTTGTCTACACACAAACCTTTTTTCGTCGGGCAGGTTCTATTTTAGAAAAAAAAAGGATTAACAACGAAAAATGCTTTTTTCATTCCTTTCTGGAATCGATACAAACCTTTTTCCGTCGGGCAGATTTTACCCCTGATTTTGTTTTTGGAGAGGAAAAAATCGGCTTGCCCAAATCCGCTGGGAGCAGAAGATCCGTTCGCCACGAGATCGTTCACGGGCGTGCGTTCTTTACACGTGCGGTGAATCTCCACCGTCAACTAACTCGCAGATCGCACCATACCAGATCATCGTTCGATCTGCAGTTGGGCTCGGTCCCAGCGAATGGCACGGGCCCACGTGTCCCGCCAAATCCGGCTCAAAGTGGGTCCATACAAAAACTGTACGGTCGCAGTTTCGAGGAAAGGCGAAATACTGTACATTGAATTCCTGGACCAATTATAATTTGCCACGTGATTAAGGGTACACGTGGCAGATGGTGATTGGCTGTTAGTTGGCGAGCCGCCGCAGGCTGGCCAGTCAAGCTCATATTTTGTGGAGATCTCGGGCCGAGGGACGCGCGCTCTAGCACGTGCCAGCCGGCTTTGGTGGGGCACGTGGGCACGTGCCATTCGCTGGGACAGAGCCCAACTGCAGATCGAACGGTGATCTGCCGTGTTGCGATCTGCGAGTTAGTCGACGGGGGAGATTCAATGCACGTGTGAAGGACGCACACCCGCGAACGATTCTCGTGGCGGACGGATCTTCCGCTCAGCGGATTCGGGCAAGCTGATATTTTTTTTCACTCCAAAAAAAAAAATCAGGGGTAAAATCTGCCCGACGGAAAAAGGAGTGTGTATAGACAAAAAAGGTGTTAAAAAAGCATTTTTCGATTTTCTAAAATAGAACCTGCCCGGCGAAAAAAGGTCTGTGTGTAGACAAAAAAGGTGTGAGAATAGAATTTTCCTTTTACAAAACCAAGTTAGGGGACAGTCCCCTATCTTAAGCCGAAATCCCCTATTTGAAGAGGCCTGCCCATGGACCATAAACTCATGGAGGCATGGACCCATGGACGCATGGACCCATGGGGACATGGACTCGTGGAGGCATGGACCCATGACATCCGTGACAAGCGTGACGATCGAGCCCAGTTGGATTTTACAGTCATTCCAGACCGTCCGATGCCCATCGAACGGTCCAAACGCGGCACCGTTACGTGGCTGGCGGCGCCCTTGACGGCCCAACCCTATTGCGGTTGCGCGAAACGGGAGCGCCCGCTGCCCTTCCGCCGAACAGGAGGGGGCGGGCCCCAAACGGGCGCCGTTAGCTGCCCGTCCCGCGCGACCACGAGGCGAGGCGAGGAGGTCAGCGTTCCTGCCTGCAGGTGCGTGGGGATTGTTGCAGGCGCTGCAGGGCCTGGCTATGGCGGCTCCTGCAGGAGGGGACTTCCAGGGGAGGCTGAGGGATCAAGCAGGAAATGGGGACTTTAGGGTTCATATGCAGGGAGAGAGGGATGTGCAAGAAAGAAAGAGAGGGGTTTGGCTCTCTTGTATGTCTGTTGGGCGTCTCGCGGGTAGCGAAGGTCCGCATTATGCGACTCTTTGGCCGCTCTGTAATTCGATTGGAGTTAGGTATTGATTAGCTTCGGAAGTATCGGATTTGTGCGCGTCTGATAGTATTCTCAGGCGTTTGATCCCGGAATGGCACAGGATTCTCGAAGGCGCCACCTTGGCATTGTAGCGCGAGGGGAATGTCCTGCTGTTGTTGCCAATGCGCGTAAACCGTGAAAGTGGTGAGATTGCGTATTCAGAGAGTCTTGTTGTCTCTCAAATGTCACAAGAAATACCGTTCTTCTTGTAAGCTATTTTGAACTTCCATAGAGAACGTTATCTTCCCTTTAAACGATACGATACGGCAAGAGGATTTGAAACCAACCACCAAACCCTCTAACCTGACCTAGTAGAGGCCTGTTTTTTTCCTGAAGCCGCCAATATTCCGTGCCACCTCACTTTGCACAAAATAATGAAGTCTATTGGAACTTGCTGACGCATCTCCTTAACTCCCTTTACAATATGATTCTTCGACTTCAGAAATTTCTACAAACCTCACTAGCGCATAAGGAGTGACCTGCTGATTGTGCGATTTCTGCCTACAGAACTTCAAGGTGTTGAATCTAGAGCTTTGGTTCTCCTCGGCGGCGACGTGGAGCTCAATCCCGGACCAGTGAGGTCCACTAAAGCCTTTTTCTGGCTGTAGTGTACTTCAGGATACTCGCACGTGGCCTTGTGAATCCAGATCGTCTTACAACCGTTCTTGTGCATTGTGATAATTAGTACTAGAGATTTTTGCGTCTTGCTGTTTTTTGCCACTTTTTCGAGCGTCTTTTCAAATGGTGAAAACCTGTTTTGGGCTGTTCGGCCTCTTCAACAATGAAATGCACCCTGTCTAAGGCATTTTAAGGGAGATTTAAGTGGATTGTGTTGTGCAAGCTGAGATGACGCCAAAATTCTGACATTTAGGGAGACAGCTGGCTTTCTTTTCTTGACTGTTTGAGTGCACTGCCTCTCTATCTATTAGTCGGTTATTGTCAACTTTAATCGAGCTTGTCCAGTGTCGCTGCTACTTCAAATGTTAATGTGCTCTGTGTTCGTGGTTGCACAGGTCTGGGTGCAGTATGCACTACACTATAAAGGAGAAGCTGAGAAGGTGGGTGACGCACTGGTGCGGCTAGAGGAGCAGTGGCAGGAAGTTCCGCGAGAGGTGTTGGTCAATTGGCTAAAAAAGGTGCTCATGGCTGAGCTGGCAAACACCCTTCTTCGGGTGGATGCCGTCCAAGTCAGCCTGGAAATGCCCTTAGGAACACCAGTGTCAAGCGAAGGCTTACAGAGCTGTCTTTCACAAGGCTTTGTCAACTTGGCCGTTGTATCACCCCGTCCCAATGGTGAGCACCTCTGTTCCAATGAGTTTTGGATGCAAACATGGGAAGCAATTGCAGAGCACCTACTTTTAGGAAGAAAGGTTTTCCTGTCCTCTTTCGTTGACCAATTGAAGGCAGTGTAAAGGGACCATAGCGTGTGGTTTCAGAATAGCGGCAACAGCAGCAGCTGCCAAGGAGGGAGCTTTACTTCCATTTTTATTTGTCCCCGTATTGATGTTATGAATTGTGCCTTTGTTAAACATTGCTTCCTTGGTTGCGGTTGTCTGCAGCGGCTCCCCTCTCTGCGGTACATCCTCCACCTTACTCTGCAGCCACCACCTGTTCTCAAGAGGTAGTGCTTGAGACCACAAATTTTGGCCGGCCATGGGTCTCACCTTCAAGTTTGCCTCCTGCCCCATCCTTCACAAATCTGAATCATGCCATGGATACCACCACCTTTAGCACTTCGAGTGGGCAGCCAGTAGGAGTTCGGGGGACAGACGGAGGGCAGAAGGTCAGCCTAAGTTCAGGAAGCGGATATGGGATGGGAGAGAAAAGGAAGAGGCAAGAAAAGTGGACGGAACATGAGACACTTGTCCTGATAGCTTCGAAGCAGAGGGAGGAGGAGGAGCATATGTCTGCACTGGAAGGAGACAGGCTGAAGACTGCGGCTGAGCGGTGGAATCGAACTGCTGAAATCATGCGGAGCAGAGGAGTTGTAGATAGGGAAGGGAAGAATTGCGAGGATAAGATTACAAACTTGAAGAAGGACTGGGGTAAAGTGAGAGACTGGAATATGAGTCGTGGCGGAATAACTCAGTATTGGGAACTCTCTATCACTGACAGGAAGCTCAATAAGCTTCCTGTGAACATGACTGAGGCGGTCTTTGGAGCCCTCGAGGAGATGGAGAACAACAGAGTACGCCCCCTCATGACTTCCCACCAAGACACTCTCCGAAATTCAGAATCAAGCATCGACACATGAAGCCATGATGCTTCGAAGAGAGTTACAAAGTTTTGTATATTAGGCATGTCAGTTCGGCCTGCGATTGGTGCTGCTCACTAACTGGGCAGTCATTTATTTGAGCGGCTGGTGCTTCGCCACATCAATAAATTTTGAAGCGTTCATTACTTTCATTGGCTATAGCCCTTTTAGTGTTCAATTTTTTTGATCGAGCGGAAGAGCTTGAATGTTGGTAATCTGATGTTGCGTCGGAAAACGTAGACAAAGCGACACATGCTCCGCGTTAGAATTGATTCATGAGCCTTTTGTTTCTATCTTTGCAGTAGTACAGAACTGCTAAAAACAGAATAACATCTGAACTCTCCATCAACACATCAGGATTTGTTGGCTCAGCCATCCGTGTTAATTGCCAGAAGCACCATCTCTATTGGAAGCAAAAACAGGACCAAAATTGTAATAAAAGTCGTGGCATCTTCTTTGCACAAGGAGCTGCAATCTGCAGTAAAGTACAATGAGCTCCCACTTCAACATCCTGTCATACAAAACGAGCTTCAAAAATATCCTAACGAGTCCCTCTGCACCATGGTCCAAAATACCAGGACCCGTCCCACCCTAAGCAGGCGCTCACAGCATTAACAAATTAGTGTTTGGCGGCTGCTTTGCTCCGCAAGTACCACGCAGCCCCAACGCAGAGGAGAGCTGCAGCGCTGCACAAGAGGGTGACCTTTGTGCTCCTCTCCCACGTGCTCGGGGAGGAGAGCCACGGCAATTTTGGCAGATCTTCGGATTCCACACACTTGCAGTTGGCACCGCAGGCTTCCATCCGTTTCGTTTGTGCGACTTCCTGGGCTGCAGGGTCCAGGTCCAGACAACCTCTGCAAAGTCCAGCATATAAATTTCAGCATATTCACATCCGAAGAAAGGGGAGGACTCCAGAGCTTGTGCCTGAGATGAATGAAGAGGTGGTGTGGAGAACAAAAAATGAAATCTTAGTTTGAAGGAGTGACTACATCACAACACGTTCAAGGAATGTCCGTGAGCTCTCGACACTTTGTTTTGTGCCAACGAAAATGGAGCCCTTAATGCATCCAAATACAATGAGATAGTAACGCCTTCCAGCATGACCACTTTCTCCATTACCTACAACGCTGGGAACGTCCAGAAAGTAGCCGCTTACCTCCATAGCTTGTCAATAACCTGCCCATTCTTGAACGAATCCAATAGGGCAGGGATGTCGTCGGGCGTAACGTAGCCATACCTGCATAATAAACAGTCATCCTTAATAAACAAGTAAATTCTCAAAAAGACTAGTGACAAAATATGGCTGGTCAAATGCAGAAGCTGCAAGCTCAGGTATACTTACTAGAAACATGTTCTTACTTTCAGTACTACAAAGTTAAATGAATGAGCACCTCCGACATGGCTCCACAGATATGGCCAACTACAGCCGATCAGTGAAAGACTCACCAGTCGCCTGCTTGAGATCCATCAGGTCGTGTGGTATACGCTATGATGTTACCAGCGTATTTGTGACCTCCAATATGGGAACATGGCCACACTGAACCTTGAATGCCTCTACTGGTGAGCGCCTCTCTAAACTTATCCACAAGAACAGGTCCGCAGACTCCACATCGCATATCATGGCTGGTGTGGGCACACACGAACAATTGGTATCCTTGAAGTGGTTCACTCTTCAGCTTCTTCTCAGCGGCTCCGATCAATGCTTCTTCGACAAACCGCTCAGCATCCTCAGGAGCCAATCCCCTGCAAAAGGCAGGCCCCAATTGTGATATCTTGAACTCGTTACTGCCATCTTCAGTCTGGGATGATTCTGTACTCAGCTCTACAAATGCGATTTCAGATGCGAGTATTTGGGCAAAGGCGGGGGCGCGGAATACATACACCACTGCACTATTCAGGCGTGGGGCTAAGCGCAGACAGCAACTCGAACCTATTAACTTAAAATAGACGAGCACAAATTGACGCCCCAAATGTTTGAAAGCTTGTAGAATAAGTGTGAAGAGAAAGTGGTGCTTAAATTTAGCATGAAGGAAGACAAAAAATGTAAATATAAAAAGCGGTCCGGCCCTTGCCAGCTTCTGACACAACGAGATGGCCTTGCATGCACTCACGTGTATTTAATCATGTCGGGCAGAACCAAGACATCACCACTGCTACCGCCAGCTCCAGTCCCCTCCACGACGGTGAACTTCACCTGCAAACATGTCGAAGGCATCTTCAATCTCTAGTTCATGAACTCAAAGTCATGACCTTCATGTATTATCTTCACAGCATAACTAAACGGAGCTTCCAAGCCAACATCTCCTCGCCATTAATAGAGGAAAGAAGATAATTGATGCGACTTTTGCAGTTTCTACATTTCAATAGTCTCAGCCTAGTCGAGCCTGTCCTGTCGTCAACCAAATATGTACTGATTAAACAAAGAAATAGCGAGAACGGGATCGACGAGCCTCCATTTACCTTCTTCAGTACATCCTTCTTTCGCTTCTTCAGCGCTTCAGCAAGCTTTGCCGACAGCGGGTGAAACTCCGGATCCTCCACGTTCCTGGGCCACTCGGCCACGCTCTTCTCCACCACCACAAACAGCTGAACATTATACTCCTTCACCGAACCTACAAGCTTATCCTTGTACATCTCCGCCCTCTCGAAACCGTGCTCCTTTGATGACGGCCCTGACGGAGGCAACTGCGGGTCTCCTTTTACCCCTTCTCCATTTTCTGCCGCCATAGCGATGCTCCTCACGCCTACCGCCCTCCTGCAGACTCTAGAACTAACCCTAATGCTCCTCGCCCTCGCCCTCCCCCTCCCACTCCCAGCGGCGCAGAGAGAGGCTGAGACGGACCCGGCCCTGCAACAAGCTCCGACCGCGCACGCGTTCATGCGGCCCCTCGCTCTCTCTTTCTCCCCGTCCCCTCCAAGCAGACAGACCGCCCTGCAGCTGCGCTATATGTATGCTGTTGCGCGTCGCATTCAACGTGCCCTTAGCGGATGCACGGACGTCGCATGGAGCCGTTAGCCACGTCACCGCCGCGCGCGCGCCAGCGTGCTGCCACGTGCCGGCCTGGGACTGGGCAGGGCGCCCGCTCTCGATCGGACCGTAGGTCCGTATGACTGTCCGTATTGATACTGTACGATCTGACGGCTGGAAAATGTACGGCGGAAGTTGGGCCGGTAGGGCCAGTTGGGCTGACGCCGACCTAGTCGACGCATCGCCCAATCAGAGATCGACACACGTGGACAGTCACAAATAAGTCCTAATTTTTTCGACCGACCGACCGACCGACCGGCCGATCATTCCTCGTGGTTCTTCGTGTTGCTGTGTTGTTGTTGGGCATGGATGGGTATTTCATGGCATCGCGAGACCAATGCCAGTCGGGGAAGGGAAGTGGCATTGATCTCACGATGGCGAGGCCATCAAATGTACATGGACAAAATCATCATTATGGGGAACCACGAGGAAAGGACCAATTCCTAGCGATAGCCAATTTGTTGGCATCGCTTTCATATCGCGATCAAAAGAGGGGGCTCCCAATTACTCCGCGATGGCGAGGCATCGAGAGGCGCAAGGCACAAAGGGAGGTAAGGCGAGGGCTGGGCGAGGGAAAAAGGGCGCGAAAGAAGGGCCAATCAAGGGGCTTGGTTTGGGTGGGTCTTGGAGGGCTGGAGAAGCCGTGCATTGAACGAGCCGCCATGGTGGGAGAAAGGCACACGCCAAAGGACGCGCCCAGGGACACATGGACGCTTAACTGCATAAAATTTTCCTGACAGGATTTTGGATAACAATTTAGAAATGTAGAACAGAAAAAACAGAGGAGTGCACCTTTTTCAGTCCAAGCTTCGGGATTTGTCAAAGCTGGGGAGCACCGCACAAGCAGCAGAAGGTCCATTGCGTGCAGGGCCCTGAGTTCGCGCATTGAAGCGGGTGCAGCACAGTACAAGGTACTGCTTTGAAATTAACATCACTTGAATTTCGCCTTCCCCATCTCTCTGCGTTCGACGTTCTCCCTCTCTGACTGAGTTCAGATTGAAAAGGCCGTGGTCGATGGGCAGCAGATGGCGCGTGCTATCACTGTTTTGCATCTAGCTTTGAGATGTGCCATTCTTTAAACGAAGCTTCTTATGGAGCAATAGAAGACGTGGAGAGAGAGGTCGATTGAGCCGTTCCTTGAGGACACAATCCCATTCTTGAGGAGGCAGACTTGCAGCAAACTGACGTACAGTTTCATGCTCCTCCCTGCAAAACTCATCAGGCAAAATGGTTCACACATACCTTAGGACATATTCACACCCTCAAAATGATCAACTTCATGGTAATGAAAGATTGAACCACTTCAAAAAGCACATAGAACACTTCTGAGCTTCAATGAGTACGTCACTTCAATTCTGAATCAGATGTTAAAGTTGAGACCCCTACCAGGCTTCCGGATGACCAACATAAGTGACAACAGATATGAGCCCGCCGGGAGCCAAGATATCTGCCGAAGCTTCTAAAGCCGCCAAAGTTGTGCTCTGCTGCGTGATGACCTCCTTGCGGCCACCTGGAAGGTATCCAAGGTTGAATGCCACAAGTCTGCATAGACCGCTCGGACAAAAGAGTAGATGAGGAGGCATGCGCGAGTTGGAGTTTTCAGGCAAAACAAATTTGGTACATGTAGAGAAGGAATACAAGGCCGAGATAGGCTCCATTCAATTCTCAGCAGCATCCCTCTCCTACTCGCTCTGTTTCGGCTCTCATTGCTATGAAAAGTGGCACACCTGCCCACCTGGCAGAGGCAGGCGACACCAACCTCCGCAGCTGAGAGTGGCAGGCGCACTCAAGTTGCACTCTTTCCACCTGTTTCCACCATCATAGTGAAGTAAGAAGTAAGATTGACAAAAAAGTCTACAACAGCCCGCCCAGATACGGAACATCCAAAGCAGGCATAATAGCACAAACCAAGAGTTTATGATGCATTGACCTGAAACGCCGTGGAAAAAAGATAAGGGAAGGGGAGTAACGCCAGACAAAGGTACAACAAAAGTTCCTGAATTGTCAGACATAATTGCATAGCTTAGCCTTCAAGACTTTAATACCTTTTCTGCTGCTACTTTGTAAATGTGGTGAAACGTTTAAATGCACGCACCTCAGCGGGAAAAAGAGATTGCCTCAGTAAAGACTCGGTGCTGGCCACAGCCAATGCCTGCTTGTCAATTGCCAGCACAGAGCCCACCATAGCCCCACAGTCCTCCCGCCAGCCAATAGCAAGCCGAGCCATGGCGAGAGTATCGTGTCCATTGCCACACGTGGCATCCACTGCCAGGTCGCCCGGCCGCACTACTCTCCGCCAAACTCTGCCGAGAGCCCCACCCACAGCTGGGCAGTCTATGTCAACCTAAAATGCTTCTCAAGGGTGTGGCTTCTTTTTGAGGGACTAGAGATGAGGCAGCAGTCCGGGAACGTACTGATGTGCAATTGTAGTGAACTTTGCGCCCTCCACGATGAGCTTTCCCAAATCTGAGTTATCCAAAACACTAAATGGCTGATGGCTCTGCTGGGACGCCTGATTCTTCGTGGTGCCAGTGGAGTGCAGGTTCTTCCTGCAAGCTGCTGCATTTCCTTGCCATCTTCGGCTGCTATTCGTTGGTAGCTGCAATTTCAGGACAGCTAATTCTTTTACTGGTATTTGACCGCCGTACAAACACATGCGTGGCATTCTACTGCGCAAGTTAGCAACTGGTGAACCTGCAGGCATAGAGACGGAAACTCAGCAATTTAGCGCAAGGCTTAAATAGCAATTCTTAACGATGCTAACTTTGTGCGCTCTTACATGGCCGCGCTGAATCAGAGAATCGAGCATCGAGCTCCCAATGAGGAAAAAAAGGTTATGCGAGATTCGACCGCATCAAGATTACGACTGTGATTCGCACATATTCCGTTGGGGACCTCAATTCAGGAAAGCTCCTGTGCAAAACTAGGCTCTGCGTCCTCACCAGGGAAACAGGCACTTTTGACGAGGATATATAATGAAGTTTTGTGCCTTATGTAGAAAGAGTGGGCCTTTGCGCCATCAGCGATCATGTAAGCTGAAAGCACGTTTGACTTTTGTCGAAGGCCTTATCCGCCCTTCAATTCTTGCTCGTACAGCTACGGCTGATCTGCACGAGCCTAGTGTAAGTGCCTCTCTTCCATTTCCTCCGCACTCAGTGTCAATCTACACGCATTGTCATACTCGAATACATGCTGTCAGGGAAGTTCGTCAGGCAGACAATGCATGTGACCATGGCCGAGCCGCAACGAGCAGGTGCGAAGCGCAGCAATGAGCGGACTCACCCTCTGTCTGGCTGCTGCTCACATTCAAGTTTCGAACAACGCAAGCGTGCTACCAACGCATCCTACTATTGCAACATAGAGGTTATTTGTGATATGTGCTATCAGAAATCCATTTTGATTAGATTCTCTTGTCTTCTTCTTCTTCTGCTTCTTTCTTTCTTTTACCCCTCTCTCGGGGCTTCAGTGCTATTCGGTACAGAGGCCTTATACCTGCCCTTTCGCACGCAGGTCTGCCACGCGTGATACCAGCACTGGCACTATAGCAGGTCCTGGCTAACCATTGGATTTGAATGGTTACAACAATGGCAATAACCGAGCAGCCAAATCAAACATTGACAAGCAATAGCTTGGCAGCGTTTTGCAGATCCTTTGGTTCAATCTATGCACTACCAAAATTCTGTAATGCCATCGCTCCTGTCTACGTCAATAATAGCAGCCCTTATAAATGCTACCCATTTGGCGCACGAGTGTTTGGTTCGTAAGTGTGTGAAGCTAAAAAAGTGCGTATTGCTTCACTCGGTCGAGTCCATGAAAGAGAGGGCACCCCACGCAGCTGTGAAGGAGCAGCCCGTTATAGGAAAGCACCCGTGCAGTTGGAGGTTTAGCATCAAGACAGTCGACAACGAGACCTTGTGAGAGTCAAAATCGATGGTATGATGGATGATGGTATGCACGTCCTAAGCATCAATTGAACTATACTCGTGGTCCGCCGAGAAGCATTGACAAAACGTGGAAGCGGTACATAGGGGTTTTCAAAAGGCTAACTAATCTAAAGCAACCAACAAAACCCTAATGCTTGATCAGAGATCACCTGTTCTCTCTCAGTCCTCAACATGAACTCGAAAAAACACAACTTCCACGACACCTGTTTACTCGATGACAAGTTCAATTCGATCTCGTCCAGCTTCATTCTGCTGCTGTTGGGCTGGTAGTTCACAAACAGTTCTAAGCTTATGAAACGCTAGTTTAGTGGCAGTGGCGTTTTTTCATGTATTCAACTCGACTGAAGAGGACGTATGCTTGTAATAAGTGTTGATTTTGGGCCTTGCATGCACGCACGGCAATTGAAGATAAAGTCGGGGAGCAACAAACATCGTCAATCAGAATGATGCGGCGCACGACATGTTCCGGAGCTGTTTTGGATGACCATTTATCCTTGAGAAACCAGCAAACATCTGAACTTCCCCTTCGCTTGCGAGAACAGCGTGAGTTGCCGTCACGACGATTAGCATCTGCACTGTTGGCGCGTGAATGCTGAACTTCACAGCAGGTGAAAAGGTCCCATAGCAGAGGTGCAGCACTGCGCTGCTTGACCAAGGCAAAAAGAGACTTTGTAGCTTCCCAATTCCAAAAATTACAGTCGAATGGAGAAAATGACTTCAACTCTACACACAAAGGTCCAGTGATTGACACTTGCCGGTGCAGACAGAAAAAATATTCCTCCGCACTGGAACGTAGGGATCGCACAGCATCATTGTCAATGGGCGGAAAGGGAAAACCTGATTTTCCTGTTTTGTCTGCATTCCTAACGACCTCCATGACAGGGTGGCTTAGGCAGCCTCTTCCTGGAGCTGCAAGTCGAACTGATATACACCTGAGACAATCCCCCAACTCCAAGAGTCAACATATGCACCTCACTGTGGACTGACAAAATGTGCAACAGAAAGTAGGCATCAGGATATTGAGGCTCTGACAATTATAGTACTAATAAACGAAAAGCCGTAACAAAACTCCTGCCAATGTAAAGAGTGTTTGCCAAGTGCGAGCGAATGAGAAAAAAAGCTGATTCCAGAAAGGTACGCCTTATACATTCCTCCAAAAGAACAATTCAGGTCCAGGTGCCAGGGCTCACCGAGGCCTTTCCCCACGCGACGAAGCTGGGATACCATCTCCGACACTTTCTTAATATCTTCCACCTACAATATTCCACAGAGCAGTTTAAAAAATGGAAATTTATCCAGATGGCTACCATTGTAACTTGGACAAAAAGCTATAAAAATAGACTGGAGGCCATCCACTACAGCTTAACCTAAACCGACTCACACCAATACATAAGTCTGTGTAGCTAGCAAGAAGCATCACTGGCAAGTTGAAGGCTGACAACCAACTTGCAACTTAAGAGAACGAAACATAAGCACCCCCCCAACAAAAAACCCAAACGTCTCGCAATATACCTGCTCAGCTAGAAAATCATCAACAAAATCTTGAAGCTGTGCGTCATTGTTTTCCTCGGCCACCTGAAACAACCAAAGACAAGTATTACTCCTAGACGAGGCTTGTGCGAACCTCAGTGCCAACTCTCCAAGCTTATATATTTAATGGCACGTTGTCCTTGGAACAATTTGATAACTAAACTTGAGGGAAACGTCAGTGAAGGTCAGACAACTGAGGCAAACCGAAGTTAAACTTGTCAGTAAGGTTTAGACCCACATGTCCAAGGATGAGCACCATTGCCTACTTCCAGCTGTTATAAAAGCGTTATGACTGTGGAGTTTGGGGGTCCAGACAAACATAGGGCTACTTGTATGGGAATGTATGCCCTTACAACGTGTAGTTGGAGCAACTTCTCATTTGTCAACTTCTCCAATGCAAGCACGAGTTCCATGGCTGCACCAATCCCAATTAAACTCCAAAACCCTCTTAAACTCTTAACTTGTCAGACAAAACCAGCAATGGTTTACAGCAAGCACTTTGCTCTGGGGTCATCGTTCCAGAAATCATCAACAACGGTGCGAGCCAAAATCCATGACATACCCTAGGATAAGGTTTACACGCTTCAAATACTACCTTTCAAAGCTCTCAATTACTTTTAGCAAGTTAGAAAAGAAAACGAGAACAAAAAAAAACTGGTGTCCGTGTTGACCACCACCAAATCTCCCCTTCATCATAAATGTGCGCTCTCAACACTCCTGTGTGAATAACTCCCTGAATTGCTTCAGTGTTCAAAACTCACCAAACAACGCATCCCCTTTTTCTGGATGGTCAAACTCAGTCATATCAGGCGTCATGATGGATTGGAACTTCACTTTTCCTCCTCTTTTGTTCTGCAAGACATGTTTGCACCACCCGTTCAAGATTTGACCGAGTCTAAAAAACCCTAGAAAAAAGGTGCACCAAGTGGATGCTGAATTTATCCCACTTCTATTGTAAGAAGCAGATGCTCTCTTCTACTCAAGTGAAGAAAGCCTCAGTCACACAGTCACCTGATATTCCATAAATTTTTCAGCGTGCCCTCTTTCCTCCAAACTCGCATCCTTGAAATACCTGAAACCAGAGCCCCCCTCAGTCAAGTTTGAAGTTTGGAATGGCAGTTTTCAAGCTCATAAATAATAACTGGAGCGAACACCATTTGCATGTATGCAGACTATTGACAAGCTCCACTCTGACACCTGTCAAGTTCTATGTGAAATTTGTGAGTTTAATATCACAATCGCTAGAACGAAACACTCTGTAAGACAGTGTGAACCGGAAGCAGGAACTTACTTGGCGAAACCTGGAAGCCCTACATAGTCTCGATCAAAATACGCATAAAGAGAGTGATAAAGGTAGCTCATATTGTACTCCACACTGTCAAGGACAACAGCAACCACAAAATGTCATGGACGATTTACAATAAGAACGCTCATGCTCTTTAGCTGAACGAGCTAACAATTGCGAAGAAGACGAGCAAATGGAATTACTACATCAGATTCGGATAAACTAGCACTCCCCCTTTTTCCAATAAACTTCTTTCGATAAAATACTGGTGGCACAGGAGACAAAAACAATAAGTAGGGCGGGCCTTTGCATGTAGCAATCTCACTTTATTTGCTCATTGACAGCTGCTTCACAAGCCGGGTTGTATCTCTGTCTTGCATATGTTTGGTTGTTCGACGACGACACCGCTGTGAGCTGACTTTGAACTTCTGCCATCGGCTCAAACACAACCCCCGTCAGCGTTGCGTCCATAGTCGGTCTCGCCTCTGCTCGGACTGCAACTGACCGCCTCCCTGCACTAGAGAAGCTTCTGCTTCTGCCCCTGCCTGCGGCAGACTGGCAAACGCCCGCCCTGTCGGCAAACATGCTCGTGCTGAGCTCCAACCCTGCACATGGACGCGCGATGCAGGCCGCCATGGCTACCCTCCCTTTACAACAAACGCCCCTCTCCTCGTCTACTGAAGTAGCCCTCCCTCCCTCGTTCAAGGCTTCGCACCAAGCCTTCCTTTCTTTTTCTGACCTTTCTAACAAGAGTTGAAACGCTCCGCTTCAACTCCAACGTTTGGACTCGGCCCAAAAAAAAAAAAAAAAAAAAAAATTGGAGCTTTGACAATCTGCCAATGAGAATACGCCACGTATGCATTTCTGTCCACGTGCCGAGCCGTGATTGGGTGCCATTTGAGTATAGATGAAAAGTCCCCCTTTCCCGGCGGGGGGGTCCAGCGAGGCGCGGCCCCGCCCTGAACCCAAAGCCCCGCCGGCGCGTGCCCCCCCACGGCCCCGCTCGTGCCACGTGCGTTCAGGCACGTCCGCTGCCGTGCCACGCGGAGGAAATCAACACGTGGCATATTTGTGCCACGTGGCACGCTGAGAATGTTCCACGTAAGCTACTAAATCTGCGTCCCTCCCTGCTGCTACCGTGACCGTGACCGTGACCGTCCCTTTCGTACAGTCCTTTCGTACGGGTTGTCTGTACAGGTTGTACGGACACATGATTGTTTGGAAAGGGAGGGCTCGCGCTGGGCTCGCATGAAAGAAAGGCACATGGGAATGGGACACTGCGAAAGGGTGAAGAGATGGCAGACAGAGGAGATGGAAGCTGGGAGCACAGGGCTGAAACTGCAGTAATTAAAGAAAACATGGGTCTATAACCAGATCATTGCCATCAGGACCTCGACAGAGCATGGTGGTGGGGATACATGCTCCAGGTTCTATCGCAAGTTTCAAGCTCTTTTTCGGGGTTTGTACGTTGCGGCCGTCATTGGGGTGAAATGGCAATTGACAGACCTCGTCTTAAGGGTCACTCTGAATCGTGTCACTCAATAGAATGGAGCAGAGTCGACGCCACTTAATGGAGAGCCGATTGCAGGGCTGTTGACAATGGTAAGCGTGCAGTTAACATACGCAAAAATGCATCACAGACGCACATAAGCAGCAGCGGACATTATGTCCGCATCAGTCAGTACAGCAATCGGCAGCCTCTTCTTATGATCTAGTGAATCGTCCAATGGCGCCTCTGTCACTCGAACGATTGGAAAATTTAAGATGTGTAAATTAAAAAGACGAACACAGTCTCAGGCGCAAGCTCGGCACCTTAACTGTCCAAGACTTGTTCCCAATCCTCTGTAAGCTTTGCACTCATCACCAAATCCCCTCCCAGGGCCCTGTCCAGCATGGCTTCCAGACCATCCAGACCTGCATGCAACGCAAACTTGCGCCGCTTTGGATTGAGAATGGCTGTGAGAGGGCCACTCTGCCCTCCCTCCACATCCTCCTGGACGAGCAAAGCCTTCAGCTTGGGGTGCTTCGCAGCGTCAGCCCACACGAACTTGAGCGGATCTTTGGAGAACTTTGCCGCCAAAGCTGTCACTTTGTCAACCTGAAAAGTGACCAGGACACTGACTTCAGGCTAGTCGACTCAAATGCTGACAATAACGACTTAAGGAGGGTAAACGGCACAAACATGGCCGATGAGGAGATAGACACCATTGCAAGTTTATCCAGCTCAACGAGCTCCACATGTCTCAGAGAACCTCTATGAGTCCCGAAACAGCAGGACATCGTACCTCAGAAGAGTCTCCTCCACTGAGGAGAGTAAGGACACAAAAGCCGACTCCTTTGCTGCAGTGCTGTTGTACATCCGCGGCGGTTTTGACCTCCTTCAGACCACCTCCTCCAGCACGCTTCGGGCTCGGTGGAGAGCTTGTTTGGCTCTTGCTAGATGCCGTCGTCTGGCCGGAACCGTCACTCGCCTTCTTCGACGACTTGCCAGCTTTGTCCTTCTTTGGAAGGGCATACTGCACATCACTCCCCCATCCACTGCTTGAAAATTGGATTCCACGTTCGGGAAAACAGCTCTACAACCAGTCCCTGCCTCCACTTACTGCTTACCTTGTCACAATTTGTGGAAACTCTTCATAAGGACACCATATGCTCTGCGTACCTTTACCAAGAACTTGACCAATGGCTTATGCTTGAGTTCCCCATCATACTTGATGGGCTCCGCCTCTGCCTCCCCCACTGGGTAAACAAGCAGCACAGGGAGGTCAGCTTCGTCTATATTTCTCTCCTCCAGAAGCTTTCCAGCTCCTTTGGCTCGTACCTCCGCCAATGCCATCCTGTCCTTAAGGTCCAGGGCAAGCGCTTTGTAGAGGGCTGTCGTGCTACTTTTGGAGGTAAAGAGGACAGCCTTTGGCATATCTGGCACCTTCTCCAAAAACTTGTTGTAGGCGTTGCCGCTGATCACTGAGACCAAATTCGGTAGCATCGCAATTAGAGCATCGGACATGGCTTTAGCTGAGCGTGCACCATTGTACTGCACATAAGAGCGTATTCCTTGCATCAGCCCAGGTTCTGAACCGCTGACTTCTTCATAAACAACAGTCGACACACCAATAACCGGCTACATTTTAGTCTGTACAGGAATGGCAAACCGCGTCGGCATAATCTGACAGGATAGAGCTTTAATGTCCGCCCTGATGGACACTAAACTAAGATTTTTGCCTATGCCCGTATGGAAGTAAGGCACAGACATTTGCTTTACGACAGGTATTGGTATAATGAGGGCATAATTGGGACGAAAGTGCTCACATCTTCTGGATTCTTCTTGTTGACTCCAAAGATTTTGAGTGTAGGAAATCCACGGACCCCATATTGCCCACCCACAGATTTGTGCTCGTCCGCATTAATTGCTCCAAAGTGGACAATGCCCTGCACACACTCCCCGCCTTGTTGTCAAGAAATGAAGGCAGTACATGCCTCTCCGTGATGTGCTCCTTGCACCTAGAATATTTTAAAAATATTGAAGAACATAAGGTAATCTAAAGTGAGTTGTTTTGTTCTGCTCAATATAATATTTTTTCCTATGCTTAATATGGTCAAATCGAAAAAAAAAATAACAGTTAAGCAAAGTGCCAGCTTCTAAAACTAGAATGGACCATGCCAATAAAAACAGCGCCTTGAGGAAACAGTACAATCACAAAACCAAAGCGCGCACCAAGAAGAGCAACATACTAATAAAAACACTATCATGCCCTTGTATTTATATGAAGCTGCCTCCAAAAAGCACCGTGACAGACCTTACTTGCTGTTGCTGCCTTGATGTAATCTGCCTTCAACCTGGAGCCATGCATTTCCCAATACAAGGTACGAGGACGGAAGGTGAAAAATGACAGCACATGAATCACTCACTGGTTCATTACATGCGGCGGCGATCCAGAGCCACACATACACGTGCATCTTCATTTTTTCACTGTCAAAAATTTCGTATTTCAGCCTAACCATAAACAACATTTCCGAAATTTAAACGATTGCCAGAACACTGCCTATGCGATTATTTCTAGCTTCAAATCCAAGCATTGAAACTTTTTTCCGAAAAAAATTGCCTCTTCACCTGTCACAGCTCTTACATTCATCCCTCGTTTTACTTCCACTGTAGCTATTACCGACAAGATAGAAAGGCTTCACAACACACAGAACCAGCCAGCTGGCGGCCCTGCGAGACCTGAACAAGAAGCCGAATTTTTCAAGGCGAACATACCTCTGGCAATGCCCGCACCAGGGAGCATAGAACTCTATCATCCAGATGCGATGGTCGTCCAGCACCTTGCTCTTCAGGGTTTCTGGAGTAAGCTCCACCACATCAGTTCCCGTGTAGAAGGCCTCGCCATGGACGCTCCTGCACTGTAAAACCAGCAGAGCCGCGACGAAGGTAAATGCACAAGAGTAGAGCTTCCGCGCGACCGCCATGGCTTCGTCTTCCTTCCCCTGTTCCTCTCCTCCTCCCTCTACCTCTCCCTCTCGGAAGTGAAATCGAGTCTTGGAGCAAATGCAAATGTGCCCCCCCCGCCCACCCACCCGTGGTAGCCGCACACTGGATGCTGACGTGGCGCGTGAACCCATCGCTCTGCTGTTTGAACCGCGTCCCAAACTGCCGTTCTATGCTGGAAAAGAACTGGTCACAGTTCCAATGCATAGACATGGAACGCGGCCAGGAGGCCGGGCCTGCTACCGAGTCCATCCTGTGCCCCTAGCGAGAGGTGGGGCGATATGGCTGCCCTGCCGCCTGCTGTGGCTGCCGCCGGCCTCTTGGAAGGCTTGCCTCTGCTCGAAGAGGCGAGCCTCAAGCGTTTCTTGGCACTGTCAATGGAGAGCAGGCACCTGCAAAGCTGAAGCTGTATGGAGGCTGGCGTGGCGGCGTTACTCTGCATTGCAGTGCGCCTGCAGAGTGCTTGAGCACTCCAAGCCTAATTTGTAAGTTGGAGTGCGTACATTATGCTACAAACACTCGAAAGCTTTGTCTCATGCTCCTGCGTCAGGCTTTTTCTTGTAGCTGGGTAGAAGTTCGAGTGAACCTGATGTTATGCCTGTTTCGGCGTCTACAGGGCTCATCCACCAGTTCCAGCATCCACCATACTGCCCACAGTTGAAAGAATCTGTGGAATTTTTGAGGCAGGCCAGGTTATTTACAAAATGGAGGGTGAGTCGATTTTCATCATAGGTCATGTCCTTAGTTTATCTTGTGCGTGTTGCTATTGTAGTTTCAATTACTAAGAATAATCCTCGCTCGTTAGTCTGCAGAACCCCCAACCAAGCTGTATGCAGAAACGCAAGTAGCTTAAACTTTTGCGAGTAGAAGTGTGTTTTTTTGGATTCCTTGATTCATATGTCTGAACTTTGCTGGGCAATGATATGCAGGGGATGTTGGGACCGGTTCTGGAAACACCCTCTTTCGTGTGCCATCGCACCAAGATGGTAAGCTTCGACAGGCCGTCTTTGAGCCTTGCTACAAAGCCTTTACCAGAGCAGTGTGCCCAGTCATCTGTGAAAGTGCCCTTCACATTTGTTCTAATTGTTCCAATGCGGCACCAATGGTTGGCAGCTGTGCTGGACAAAGACCGGCCATTCCTGCAAAAAGCAGTTGAGGAGGCATATGAAGGTGTTCGATCAGGTGAAGGTGGCCCGTTTGGAGCCGTCATAGTGAGGGGTGAAGAGGTGATTGTGAGCTGCCACAACATGGTGCTCAAGAATACGGATCCCACGGCTCATGCTGAAGTCACTGCTGTGCGCGAGGTACCCTTTAATCCCGCTGCCATACGCCTCCTTTCACTGTCTGTGGTCTGTTGTTCTTGAACTCTGCTGTCACGCTATGCTTGGTAACTGCTGCACACAAGTCTACCGTCAGCAGTGGCAAACATCCTGGTTGCTTGCTTTTTTGGATGAAATCTATATGCAATAGCTGAGACAAGTCTCCAATTCTTGATGTTTAAAGCATGGCACCGAAGTTTCTGTGAATGCAGGCCTGCAAGAAGCTGGGCCGCTATGACCTCTCAGACTGCGAGATATACGCGTCATGCGAGCCCTGTCCTATGTGTTTTGGCGCCATTCACCTATCAAAGCTGAAGGTAGTTATCTCTGGGGAACCTTTCCTTAGATAACAGAGCTGTTTCCAAAGATAGTTAAGCATTGCGGTAGGATTGGTTCCTTGTTGCAGGCATGGTTCGACTCTCGCTATCTCCCTCCCTTGTGTGGGAATACTGAAGCCGGGGATGTGTGCTTGTGCAGAGGCTTGTCTATGGGGCGCAGGCAGAGGCAGCTCTGGCAATTGGGTTTGATGACTTCATTGCTGATGCCATCCGGGGCACCGCCTATTACCAGAAAGCGACGGTGCAGATTCACCGAGCCAACGGGCTGGATGCTCAGGCTGCTGAGGACGTGTTCACCAACACCAGGGAAAAATTTAAAATGTATTGACTTCTACTGATCGATTCCTGTCCGATT
Source organism: Zygnema circumcarinatum (assembly GCA_037447605.1). Lineage (NCBI taxonomy): Eukaryota > Viridiplantae > Streptophyta > Zygnematophyceae > Zygnematales > Zygnemataceae > Zygnema > Zygnema circumcarinatum. Next base: position 2,971,958 of record CM074807.1, read on the forward strand.
GGCTATTTACCTTACCATTTTTTGCCATTAAAAAAAAAGGGCTTGCAATGTCTATGATGAATTTTGAGCGGATAGAATCGGAGGGAGCAGCGTAGTCAACGAAATTAATTAGTAGCGACTGCATTATTACCTTATTGCATGAGCAGAGAGTTACTTCATTGGGAAACTAGAAACTAGGGTTTTTTAGCTAGGAGGGAAGATACCTGCCCTCACTCCTGTTTGCTTGAAGCAGTATAAAAGCCTTTGCTTTTGCTTTGAAATTTTTGAATTATAAGTCTTCTATACCAATGCCGCACCATATCACATTCTCTCGTGAGTATGGTTATGGGGCTGACCATGGCTACCGTAAAACCTCCATGCCATACATTCAAGCCTGGCACTGATTTCCAGCCTTTCTTGGTTAACATACACCTACAGAAGGCGATGGAGGGAGGCAGGCAGGCAGGAGGGAGGGAGGAAGAGGGAAGGAGAGAGAGAGTGAGCGAGAGTGAAGCAGGAAGGAAAGCGAACAGCAACGAGGGTATAAGGGAGTGGGGGGGGGAGTGAGACGGAGGGGAGAGAGGGTTGGCAGTATGGATGCTACTCATCCACTACAAAGGGCAAAAGACGTTAAATTGGCACTTGCTACAGACGCCATTTCATCCAAGGCACGGGAATCCTTCGACAAAAATAAAAACCATCGATTTTAAATTTTTTAAAAAGTAAAAGAAAAGCGACTAATGAATTTAATCAGTGTGAGTTGACTAACAATGATGGAACTAGGAATCCTGTTCTTGGATTGGTCATTGACAGTCAGAAATCAAAACATTGGCAAAAAATGATTGGCAATCAAGGAAGTAAACGAGCTGTATCATACTCTTTGTTGGAACAAAAATGGGAATGGAATTTCTTCAGCTTTGACACAATCTACAAGGGCTACGAGGGATGCCAAGGTGCTGAAGCTAATGGAAAAGGCAGAGCTTGCAACTGCAGGTTTTGAGAGCTTCGCAGGGGCAATGCTCCGTATGGGCGATAGAGTCTCAAGCATTGGAGGGAACCTCAGCCTCCGCCATCAGTGGAGGAGTTTGCTCTTGTTCAGGAAGGGGAGGATCTGCACTCGCGGAAGCTTTTTCATCGCCTTCCTTCTTCTCCTCGTCATGGAACTCGACAGAAAAGAACATGGCAGCCTGGCCCCATCCATGAGAATGAAGCCTCCCCTCCGCATGTGAGAGCTGGAACAGGCTCTGGGTTCAATCACTCAATTTTGACCAGTACCAACATAGACATGGACATAGACATTGGATGGAGCAAAGTCTAGGCTTTATGCTTTGGAGGGTTTCAAGAGTCTCCAAAGAAGGGGGTTAAGGAATGGAAGTTGCTAGGGTTTTAGGGTCTCCCAGGCTCCTAGGGTTTTAGGGTCTCCCAAGCTCCTAGGGTGAACAACATTTTAAAGGAGCGAGGAGAGGAGGTCGACCTGGCCGTAATTTTCGCCATTCAAATCAGTCAGGGGCCACACTGCACGCGCAGCGAACATCGCGAGGAGAGAGAGGAGAGAGAGGAGAGAGCTCAGAATCACTGCCCATTGGGAGTGGCCGTCGCCATGGCACAAACGAAGATGGCACAAACTTTCGTAGCCTTAACTTGTTGACTTCTACATGACATCGCTATATTTTGGAAGCAGCCCTTCTCATGGGTGAGGCGAGTGACACGTACATACGCCCTCCAGCACTCGAAACTTGCGACCGGCTGGAGTTATCCTCTCAATGCCTTTAAGGTCTGCAGCAGCCTGCAAATTTCGTCATCTCACGGTGTATTAGGTGAAGAATGGCTGAAAAAGGCATTAACGATGGAGAGCGTGAAGGGACCTTGCCCAGGTCTGAGCCATACAATTGCACAATTGCATAATTGCGTGATATAAAATTGCATATATTGCAAGATATGACTCTTGTGGTTCACTACAAGTGGCTGAATAGATGGCAAGCACATGTGGAGAGTGAAGGAGAAGCATACAGTAAGAGCAGAGGCAAGAAGTTGGTTGCGGTCTGCTTGCTCCTCCTCAGGGGCATATTTTCTTGAGGGCATTGACGTAAAAGCCGCCCAGTCCACGCCAAAAACCTCCAAGGCAGCTTTGTTTGCTGAGGGCAAACAGGAAGAAGAGCAGCTACAACTTCAGAGTTATCAAATTGACACTGGCGAGTTGCAGGGAACAAAAGCTATAAGCTGCAAGTTACACAGAGGATCTTGAAGGTCACTCAGATAATTAGGTCGCAGCAAGAAGGAAAGCAAAGCTATAAAATTCCAAATGTGGTGCATCAGGCAATAGTCTCAGGTTCAGCATTACATCTTTCTAACATACACAGAATTTGAAATTAGCCGTAAAATTCATATCGTACTGACCATAATTGAATATGGGATCATCCTCTGTTCCATGGGAGATGACGGGTTGAGGTAGCTCCCACAAAGCCTTCGCAGCAAAAGGAATCTCAACTTTCTCTGGAAAAATCTGCTTCCCTGTGCTCCGATAATAGCTACAAGGAGACGAGGCAAACGCTACAAACTGAAGTTAATTGGATGCTCTGAAAATGATGCATTTGGTCCTCTGCTGCTTGCCGGAACTCAGAGATATAAAACATGCACCACATGAACAAAAAAAAGGACGGAAAACATGTGCAAATTGACTCCTGAAAATGATCAAAGGTCGTTCTTGCAAAGATGGAAAAGAATCTGCGTGGATACCTATCAATGATGGAAAGGGAATGAATTATGATATCTCCGTCGGTGTAAGGTATGACGGGAGGAGGAGCTGCCACCTCTGCCTCATTGGCCGCCTTTTTCCCCCCTCCCTTGGACTTCTTTTCCTTCTTGGCCATGCACACTACATCCATCTTCCTGTTCAGCCCATTTTGATGGTTTGTAAACATCCCTCTACGTACTCTCCTCTGCTCAAAACCTGCACTGAAAATAAATGAAGAGAGATGATCAACATTGGCTGCGAAGTGCAACAGGAATGCAGCCTTGCAAAGTTTCGCGAGAGCTGTTTTCCTGATGTTACACAATTGCGGACCTCAATTCACCAAGGAAAGCAAGGACAATGTTGCGCCATCGCAATATGTTTCAATTGCAGCTGGAATTTCCACGAAAAACATGAAAATGTAACAAAAGGCTTGGATTATCCTTAACGGCTGAATGCAGTCGTCTGAACTCGCAGCATTTGTGGAACACATCCGACTTGCGTCCAAGCTTCTGCTTCGCAGAGCTCGAGAAAACCATGGCTCCCGGGTTGTAGCAAGCGTGCTGCCATTTTAGACTATCTGTGGAGTTTCAGCCAAGCTTCAGCTTCCCTCTTGAAGGCTGAAGCCAGCCACAGCCCGTTCCTTGTTGGCAAGAATGTGAACCTGACCAATCAAATGCAAGTCTCAAATTTTCACTGCTTCAAAATGCTCGGCGGTTCCAGCGTGTGCAGAATTCACCTTCCTTTCCAGCGTTGCAGCAGAGCGCGGCCTTCAGCAAAAGGAAAGACCAATGTGTGTTCTTGCAGTAGGCTCAAAGCGGCGACCATGGCGGCTGCCCTAGCAGAAGGCTTCGCACGTGCGAATGGCTCTACGCTGTTCCATGATGCTTCCGGTTATCTTTCACCGACACAATGCCTGCGCTGAATTTCTGTTTGACACGCTTCATAGTTTCCTTACATCTCCTGTAGAATAAAGAATGCAAAACCCGAGGAGAGGGAGGGAGGGAGGGAATCGTTCTGTGCCCCTTACAATACAAGGTAGAGGGGATTACAATACTGCTGCTCTTTGCTTAGCTTGTCCTCCCTGCAGCTCTTCCAGGTTTCATGGCACCACCTCCAACCTTCCTACCGACTTTCTGTGGACGCTGGTAGGCCCTAATTCTTCTTTTTGACTTCTCTTCATTTGGTTCCGTCTTGTTTCTCGTTTAGAGCACAAAAGGCTTAAGTGCAGCAGTCCATTCTTCATGGCAAATGCTGCAGAAAGAATTCAGGCCCACAGCTTCACTGTTCAAGAAACATCATCTTTTCGTTTATTATGATCATCGTGGCTCCACCTCGGCATGAAAGTATATCCAAAATTACTAAATGTGCTAAATGTCCAATGCTCAAAATTTAGAGTAACCAAAGAAAATGGCATAAGCTTTCCCCTTGACGCCCTCTGCTAACTCGATATGATCACCTACTCATCTTCCTCTCCCCATGTTTACAGCAATCCGCAGTCAGCCCAGCTGTACTATCGCACTACCGCTCTGTCCCATCGCTCCCTACCACTGCCTGCCAAGCACCCTCACTTAGTATCTCAAATTCTCCGGAAAAATGTGTGCAGGCGTTGTCCATGGCCGGACAGTTATAGAACTCCGCTGCGGTCTGTGCGCTATGAGCACATCCAGCACCACCGCCGCCTCAGGGGCTTCTTTCCAGCTCACCCCTCCCTCCCGCCAACCTGTTTTCAGCCAAAACAAAACCACACATTTTACTTCACGCCTGCGCTCCCATCCACGACTGCTCTCTCCCAACTGCTCCCTCACTCTCTCCCAACAGTTCGTCGTTTGTATTTATGCTCAGAACAACACAAACCCATGTATTCAGCACTCACCCTGAACCAGCTTGTCCTTAACAGTTCCCTTGTAAAGCTCCTGCCGCACAAAAGGAAGGCTTTCCCATAATCGTATCGCCCTTATGTTGACCGGCGAGCAGCCGAGCACATCACCCTCCAGGGAGGCAACAACCTGCGAAGTCGCTCCACTCTGCTCAGATTGCCCCCACATAACACCTCGTTCCCTTCCTCTCTATACTCTCAACACATACCTCACAAGGCCGCAATTACAGTGAGTAGTATTGCCAAGACATTTACCTGACAGTGACTAGAAAGGAATTCCAAAAGCCTAAAACTAAGAAGAAAGAAGAAACATTTCGAGCTCACTTCCCACCTTATAACGACATACGTCATGCCACTCCATACGGCACAAGCTTTTCAGCTCCACCCACGCCCTCGCCGTCCTCTTCACTATCTGCAACCTCTTCTCCTTCCTTTCCTCCCACTCTAGCTTCCTTTTAACATCCTCTGCTGATGCTTGTGCAGCCCCACTCCCAACAAGAGCCTCTCCTGCTCCTCCTTGGCTCCTTCCTCCGACATCTACCACCCTTCCTGCATCTCCCTCCCTCTCAATTAAGCCTGCATTTACCCTCCCAATGGAAACTTCAGCCGGAGCGGAGTCCTGAAGCTCATCTACTGCATGCTCTGCTAACTGAGCCGTAGCCTCTGGCAGGAGAGCATCCAACGCTTCATCAAGGGAGACAAGGAGGGTGAGGTCCGCTCCCACCCATGCACCGCGGCTGCTCCGTTGAAGAGTTGCGGTTGGTTCAAGGCTCGCAGGTGATGCATGGGTTCGAATGTTTTCAGCAATGCGACTGCATATATCCGCCATGCGTTTTGGATCTACAATCGACGGTTTATGCCCCACTGCCTGCTGAGTTCAACACACATCCACCATGCCCACAACCCCCCCAAACAAGTAAACGCATAAAAAACTATCAGTTTCGCTTGATGGTCGCTGCAGTAATGGCTGTGCTTCCTACAGCTTCACTCTTACGGAAAGCATAAGATCCTGCTAACAGAAGAAAACGCAGGCAAAAGGCCATAAATTTCTTTAGTATCTAGACCTCAGGCTTGAAAAAACGCTGATGAAAAAGACCGCTCACCTTGTAGTCTTTCAGACCTCCTAACCGCCCTCTTGCTCCTTCTAATGCTGCCTCCGTTTCTGGGCTCAACCGTCGTCCTTTTCCCGTGCTTCTTCTACTCTGAATTTCCTCCTCCGCCACCGTCACATCCTCAGAGAAAACCTTGTCCTCCATCTCAGTCAGCTGCACAACTGCTTTACGATCCGGCAGAGTCTTGCCAAGGACAAGGGCACTTGCTGATCCTGAAGCATCCAGAGGAAGGGTTTTGCTGGTAGCCAGTACGGGGAGAGAAACTCCCACCCTTTCCCTGCTACTAGCGAAAGATCGCAACGCGAAGGCAAGTGCAGTTGCCAGAAGAAGGGCTCCTGCAAGCTTGGCAAGCTGACTAATCTGCAAAAAACGTACAAACGGCCGCCCCAACGGGTGCACATCAGGCCTAGAAAGTAAGGGCCATCATCCTGAATCATCTGAAACTCAGCAGCAGAGGAGTCGTGCATTACAAATTCAAGAAGCATATTCACGTGTTTGAAAATAGGCAGGCACTCACTGCGATTTGAAGAGGTGACTGCTTCTCCAACCGTTGAAAAGAAGGCGAGAGCAGCATGACTTGGCCGAGGGGCAGGTTTGCATAGTTCAAGTAGGCCTCCACCTCCAGGCTGAGGTCGACCTGCAAGCCTGCCAAAAGCGTCAGGGAGGGAAAGCCTTAGCAGGGAAGGGACCAAAAAACGTGCACTAAGTATAGAGCGGAGCAGACAGCATTATCCTCATGAGCAGCCAGTTATGAGTTTCAAGTACCGTCAAGTTGTTTCGAAGAAAACTTTGGATTTCCACGGGAAGCAGGTGAGGGTATAATGCGTGGCGGAGGATGAGATTTCATGAAGCATTACAACTACAGCAATTGCAAAGGGCAAACTAATCCTTACCAGTTGTGCATGGCTGAGCGGAATCGTGCACACTTCCTCCTGTATCTTTGCAGAACCCCGAGCCACTTGTAGCCCACTGCTTCTCTGTTCAATCACGAGCTGGTGCGCCTCTACGTGCTCATCCACCCACCACTGCTCGCTCCGCACCCCTCTCCTCTTTCCTTTAACTTGTAAATGGTTTGGCCAAACGCTCCGCATCTTTCGCCTCGGGAGAGGAGGTTTTCTCCCTTGAAAAGACTCGTCCAAACCTTCCTCCCAGATAGGATATGGCCAGAGAAGGGCTGCGAGTCTCACAGGGGCCTTCGCATTTGGGACCCAATACTTTTGCCGTGGCAAGTGGGAAAGGAGAAATTTTCCCAAGGCAGCCAAGGGGCTCCTTAGGCGGAGAAACAAGCTGAATAAGGCCGCCAAATAGGCCACCAAGGGATGCCTTGGGGGAGGATGTCTTGCAATCACCACTGTTCCAGCCGCATGTGTACATGTGAGGTCAGCAAGAGCTGTGAGGGTCTTGAGGTCAGCCCCTTCCAATATCCAAGGCAGCTGCATACATCACACATAAACCCAACCACTACTGCTCGAATAAGAACAACAACGACAGGCAGAACAAATGAGTCTGTATGTGTATTCTGTGTGCATATGACTCCTCTATTTCAACAGTACAACTGCCAAATATGAAATTGTGCAATACGTGCCTCATAATGCTACATCACGGACAATTGAAGAGTACACAGCGAACAAGGAGGGGCTAATCAATCAATCAATAAGTCACAAACGACGTGACTCACAACTTCAACAAACCATAGCATTAGGAGTTCTGCTTTAATCCAAAAAGCCCGGACTTTAACCAATGCAATTGCTGTTTCCAATAAATAAGTTTCCTTACATGAGAAAGTAAAGACCTGCCATTGGAGAGGGCTTTACTCTAGCACTGCACATTGTGGAAAAAGCCAAATTTGACGTCCGCCAGCAAGAATAATAAAAAATTCCAACAGTAAGACTAAATGGAGGGTACAACGCTCTGCTAGACCTATCAAACCTATGATGAATGACACAACCCAGGCGTGGTCCAGCAATTGGGAAAAGCCCCTTGCTTGCAAAAAGTACTCACTATGCACTAGCGAGCACATATTGGGGAATGGTTGTACGACCCTCATTAGGATTCCAGTAAACTTAAATTTAGCAAATAAGTAGTAGTAATAGTAGTATAGTATTTCTTGAAAGTTGTCAGTACGTGAAATGTTCCACCACAATGATTCCCTCGCAATGTCTGCACTAGCCAATGCATGAAAGGTAAAGTATGAGGGTGAAACAACAAAAGCACTCACATTATCCCTACTCTGCAGCTGTTGAGGATGAATGATGATCGTGAAGCTACCATCCTCACGGACTTCAAGGTCACAATATCCTCCGCCACTCCTCCTATCCACGGCTTCTTCACCACTGACCGCCTGCGCCTTGCAAACCAATTGCGGCAGCCCTCGACGCCTGATACCACTAATGCGCAAAACTCCTCCATACTCCTGCTTCTGCCCTTTAAATAAATCGACTCTCGGCACTCTACAACAAGTCGAAATCGCTGTTGTCCTGCAAGGGCTCCGCAATGCTAGATTGCAGGCAGTGGAAGAAGCGGCAAGGGCCGCCAGAGGCGCCATGGCGCTCCAGCCTCTCCAAGGCGAGGAGGAAGCTTCTCCTTTCCTGCCTCCAGGCAATTCCGAACGTTGGGCCATCTCCCAACGGTTCTCTGTTCTCGGACGGCCTTCCGCGCTGTCGCTGTTCCAGTTCCAGTTGCAGAGTTCCGGTTCCAAAGAACGGGTGCGACATGGAGCGCCGCCAGACGCGGTGAGTTCGTTGCTCCCACAGCTCGTCACGTGGCGCCTGCGACCTCCTGGGCGGGAGGTTGGGTGCGAGGGAGGGAGGGAGGGAGGGCCAATTTATCGTCCCCAGGAAAGAGGGAAAGCTCCTCCATGCATGCATGCACTCTCGTCAACACTAGAACACGCGATTGTTCTCACCATGGCGATGCTATCCGATGCACATGAACAAAAAGTTACATGTGACAAGATCCTCGTGGCCCCCCATGTTGCTCTTTTTTGTCCACGCACATTCGATGGCATCGCCATCGTGAATTTCATGCCAGTTCATCCTTGTGCATGAACAACGACCACAACATGGCGCATGCATGCATGCTCTAGCGCCATACTCCCAACATGCCGTCCGTGCCCCTCCCTCCCGGTCGGTCGGTCAACTGCCGTACGCGACGGCGACAGCGACCCCGCCCGAACCGCATCAACCGACCAGAGAGAGAGCGGCCCGCCGTACGGCCAAGATGCCCTCCCTCTCCCTCCGCCGTACAGTAATTGCTGCGCCGCCCCCCCCGTGCCGTGCGGCGCACCAAAATCGGCTTTTCCCTATTTTCGAGTCCCAGCCCCGCGCCGCGATTGGCTCCGCGCATGCCGCGGGGGCCCGCGCCCGCCCCCCCAACCTGCAGGCAAGCGCTCGCACCGCCCCGCCCTGCCCCGCCCCGCGCCGGCAGATATCTCCGCGGGCCGCCCCGCCCATCGAGCCGTTGATTCGCGCGTGCGATCGCCCGGAAGGCAGATCGTGGCCGTCCGATCCTTGAGACCGCTCATGCGGCCAATCGTGGCCGCCCGATCCTTTGGACGGACGACTCTCAACGTGCGGACGTCCGTAGAGGCGGCCGCCCGCCCCGCGTGGGCTGCTGGGGGCCCTGCCCGTCACGTCACGCGCCGGAAGGGTATAAATGGGGAGTGGGGAATGGTAGGCGGCTGGATAAGAAGCGGCAGGTTTATGTGGCTGTGGGAGGAGGGGGCTAGAGGGGGGAGAGGTGGGAGGAGAGAGGGGAGGGGGAGGCTGGAGGGTTGCGCTGGTGGTTGGAGGTGGTGGAATAGGCGGATACAGGATGATGCTCTCAGAGAGGGTAGGTTCTGATCATTATGTGGTCCGGTTTGAATTGTTTGGATGGTCGGATGGCTGAAGGTGTGGGGAAATCCGAGAACGTGTTGGTCGTGGGACTCTGGCGGTTATCAAGCTGTTGTTTGGCTTGTACTTGGTAGTCTGCCTTCGCTAGACGTGTAAGCCTGTGGTTGGATGTATCCTGTACGTTGGTGAAAGGCTTTGACTGTCTTGGTTTGACACTCCTTCGGTATTTTCGCTCTTACAGGTGCAAGTGACACTAGTGAACATGAAAGTTACCAGTGACGAAGAAATCATTGTAGATAGGATGATTGCTGCTAGTCAGCGGAAGGGCGAGGTAGCTCTGCCCTCTTTTGGCCGAGATTTGGTGCCATACTTTGTGCCTGGTGCCGAGGCATGGAATGAAGGGGATGTCAATGTCAACACAGATTTGGACTCTTTCAGAAGGTAGGAATACGAACAGTTTCTGATGTTTTGGATTTATCCTTGCGCCGGGAACTTCATCCTGGAGCATGTTATTGGTCCAGTATTGTTGCATGGTAGGTTAAAGAGCACTACTTCGTATATCTTAATGTGAATACTAGTTCTGTTGCAGGGAGGGAGCGAGCGTCCTGGACATCCCTTTGCCTGCCAGTAAAAGGGGTTCTCAAAGGCGTGTGAAAACCGGGGTGGTAGCCTCTAGGCCCAGCAGGGGAAGGAAACCGAAGCTTTCTTTATCAGAGGGCCAGGAAAGGTCTAAGGGTGGAGCTTCGAAAGGAGTCTCTGACATGCATCCCTCTTTGAAGCCTGTGAAGGTGAGAGTGGGTCGCTTGTCTTCCAAACAATATACGTTAAACCTGCCCCTCTATATTTTTGGTTTGGTCTCATTTACGCTGTATTTGCACTTCAGGTTAGCCGAGATGGGCTATCCCCTTCTGAAACTTCTCCTACTTCGCCATTCGGCCGTGGAGGTTCTGCCAGTAGTTCATCCGAAAGCGACACCTCAGATAGAGACTCCGTAAGGGTATCGCGCGATCAGCATGAGAATATGAAGGGAAACAGTGGGAAATCTGCTGCTTCCGCTCCGGTTTTGCTGAATGAGGCGAACAAGAAGATTGAAGCACACCACGCGACATCAGGCTTTGTATATTTGACACCGCCAGGCAGCCCAGAGGCACGGGGTTTGAATGGTGCTACCTCAGCACTTCCAGTGCTCTGTTCTCCTAACGAAAAGTGGGCGGGACCTGCATACGCGAATTCTCCCCCCCCTAGCTGCCTACCTCTGCCACGTTTTGCTTTGAAGAATAAGGAGATAAGTAATGCTCCAGCGGTCTTTTTTTCTTCTAAGTCAACCACTGTTTCTGGATTCACCTTACCTGTACATTCAGCACCGACCTCTCCTGCCCCTGCCGCTGCTGCTGCTACGTCAAGAAATGTCTTCGAAGCGCACTCTTTAGATGCGGGGCTTGTGAAGCGAGAGCGACCCCAACATGCGGAGAGGTCTGTCGCAGGCTGCCCACGACGGATGCTTGACATGGATGGAGCATCAACCATCGGAAGCGTTGGAGTTGACAGAAGTCATGCGACTCAAAGCCTGAAGAAGCTGCTTCAGATATTGTAGACGAGGTCGCAGGAAGGTAGGGTGGGACCGAGGCGGTTGGAGAGGAAGTCGAAGATTTGTAGGGCGGGCGTAGAGATTGGTGACTATTGGTAGCCTTGTGTGTTTACATGGCTGAGGGGCTGCCTCCTTTTTGAATGGTAAGCTTCTCGTACGAGCCGAAGGCTCTGCCGTGTATTTCACTGATAATAGGGTTGTCCTTAGGTTCCAGCACGCACTTGTCGCCCATGCTTGGGTTGTAAATAGGTGTGGAATAGTTCTCTGCGGGAAGCTCAGATTTGTTTTTTCGGTGTCTGCTGTGAGAAATTCGGAGTCTGTCTGTTGAGATTTGGGAAAGAGTGTAGGCTGAAAAGCCAGCTATGACGCGTATGGAGATAAGAAGGCGAGGGTGTCTTAACTGCGGTTGTGGAGAGGAGTATATATGTAGAGATTTGAATGGAGTCAAGAATGTTGCAGGAAGATTGGGATCAAGAGAATCGTGTCATCTGAGAGACTGACGAAAGGGAGTATAGAAGAAGGCATGACTGAGTGCGAGAGTGGAATGAGCGGAAGTGAGAAATGCATGTCATTACAGAGGTGGTGGGGACAACGGGGGAGGGTCTGAGTTGTAGTGGAGCGTTTGAAAACAATTGCTATGTGTGGCAGGAGGTTTTTACCTGAGAGGAGAAAGGAGTGTAAAAGAGCAGTATGGGAGACGGTGAGAGCGGGGGTAATACGAGTGGGAATAGCATATCATTAGAGAGCTAGTGGAGAGCGGGGAGAGAGGGTGAGACCGGAAAATATGTGGAGGCAGTTGTGCCCTGCCGGAAACTTTGAACATGAGCGATGGAATCGAGCAGCATCTGCAGAAATTCTTGCGGAACGGCATTGAAATAAGGGAGAACGTAGGAGACCGGGAAGGTCGTTATGAGGAGGTCCGATTGGAAGGGATGTTGTTCAAATGACAATTATATTTCGCAATGCAAAGGGTGCATTTGATGTCTGCCAGATGATGTTGAAGATTGGAAACATACAACTGGTTTGTGTCGAAACTGATATGAAAAAGACGTGGAAATGTGAAAATGTTTTGTAGAATATTGAAATATGCATCTTTGTGCACAAATGGATGAAAATTATCCACTGAAAAAAGATCTTCAAAAATAATGTGTTTGTGGGAAACAGGAATTAGTCAATTTCTGTCCTATCAAAAAATGATTGGAAGTGTACAACAGGTTGGATATGAGAAAGAGCACGAAACGTTGATCTATAAACAAAATGTCATTCATAATCAGTACTGTTTCAATTTTATGGGAGAGGAACGAGGGAAGAATGCAAATTAGACGCACACATCTTGCTCCAATCCACGTGGGAAGATTGATGAAGGAGGGAAGGATCCAGCAACGAAATAAGGAAATGAGAAGGAGCCTCTTCTTCGCTGCATCTCACCGCGTTAAGGAAACGGACGTTATCAAAGAAGAGCTCAACCACCTTTGCAAACGAAACCTGAATAGAGTAAGAGTCTCGAATATTGCAACGAATAATCCTCCATACCAGGTAAGAACCTCAGGGACCGAGTAACCAAGAATAGATTGTCAATATAGACAACTCAATCGGAAGAAATGAAATCAATTAAGCTTTACAAAATAAAATATTACCACTCTCCTCGATGCCACATCTCTTCTCTCCTCCAATAAATACAAACAGAGACCGCTCATCCACCCCTGACAATACGACGGCCACGAGACACGTCCACTGATGTCCCTTAAATTCAAACGACTGCCAATATGACAGCAAAATTCTATTGTCGATTGAATACCCCCGGATGAGCAAATTCAACAGCTAGATATCCCTATCAAACAACCCTTTTATACAAGCCATATTTCTTCTTCCTTCTGCATTCACGGCAGCCAGCTAGCTGCCCAGCTATCACTCGTATCAACAAAACTCCTCACCAGAGGCTCGTCACATTATTTCGCATCATTGCACACCCTTAAGTGATGAAGCAATGGGAGAACAACAGCCTCATAATGGCGGACATTGACATCTTGACATAATGCCATGATGTGCATACTCAATTACCAAATGATTGCAGCTGACACATGAATTCAATGAAAGCCATGTACCACTCAGCCATTACAGAGCCGCTCAAGCGCCACATTTTCATCCCCGCCTGCCTTCTCTAAAGCAGCCTTCACTTCCTCTTCTGAGAAGCCCATTTCAGTCAACTTAGCGACCTGCAACAACAAATCAAGGCTCACCAGATGAGAACATAGTGTTGAAACCAGAAACATGAACCTCGTCTTACACGACGCAGCGTTGATGAAAGTAAAAACAAAATATCCATCACAGAAAGAAATTAAACAACAGCTTTGCTTTTCTTCTCTTATGCTCAAGAAGTCATTACTTGAACGTGTCCTATTCATTCATGCATTCAAAAAACAAAGGAAAAAACAAAGGAGGTGCAAAAGTCAGTTAGGGCAGGTGAGGTCAGGATCTCAGTCACTTGAAAAAATCCTCACAGCACGGCGCTGAAGCATATTGACAGGGAAAATCGATTTACTAACAGCAGGAGCACAGGTTTGCCTACATCATTCTAAATGATGAGCCAACTTTCATCGCAAAAAAGAAATACCGTGGAAACAGCCCTCTGGTCACTCACCTTCTCTTGTAAGCCCACTTTGTCTCTGGTAGCAAAGGCTTCTGTCCAATGTCGAGCAGTACCCACAAATGTCTTGTAGTCCTTCAAATACTGCGAGTCATGAGAAAAATTAACACTGTTATCCACTATCCTCAAGAAATTTTAACTCACACCCTATTCCCCCAACTAAGGTCGCCATGAGCTTCTTAATCAACATGACCAGCATGGACACGATAACTCGGACAGTCTACTGAACACTAATAGCTTGTAAGCTACCAACTGCAACAGAGAGTCGAACTTGGTCTGTCAAAACTTGCCATGTAACGATGGGTTGACTTAGTCAGCGTCCGCCAATCAAGCAAACAGGGGCAGCCATAAATTCTACCCCACATGCAGCCGAACAGGCAGACTTGAACAATACCTGCCGCGCGACAACTGCATCCTGTGGATCATCCGGCTGGGGAGTTGACAGAAGAGCCTGGAGGGAAAGGAGGGCAGTCTTCAGTGTCAAGGCGGGACTCCACTGGTCCTTCAGAATATCCAGACAGATGGCGCCATTTTGACTGCTTATATTTGGATGCCTGCATCCAGGTTGCCCAAAAGGAGTCAAGGACGTAAAAATGGCCATATGCTTCAACCAACGCAGTGGAAACTGGGCACTTTCTGCTCTGAATGCTACGCTTTGCCGCACAAAGAGGCGAATTCAGCAGCCCTGGCAAGTTGGAGGAAAAGAGAGCGCAGATACTCGCGTTTTGAATTTTAAAATTGAAAAGAAGACCCTCCACAGGCAAAAACAACTAGAAAGGATGTTGTCATGTACTTTCAAAAGAAAGTGAGGCGAGACAAGGGCAGGCGGCTCACCAGACTTTGGTTATAAACTGCATTTTTGGAGGCTCAAACGGGTACGCGGCTGTATAAAAGAAATGAAAAACTCACAGCAGTCAATCCCTGGAACGACTCTGGATAGTTACTTGTCAACCGACAGCAATTCTCGTTGCCACAAATCGAAAGTTGCGGGGAAACATAATTATGTTCATCCTTCTATTTCAGAAAGGGGAAACTTACATGGCAGTGCAATGTCAACTGAAAAAATCCCTCCTTCATATGGTGTCCCTGAAGGGCCAGTTATGGTGCCCCGCATGTGCGCAAGATTATCTCCACATATCTCCACGCTCACTCCAGAAAGTTGGCGGTCCCTGTGAATCTCTGCTAGCTCTTTCTGTACACGTGACAGGTCCAGCATTGTGGCTTGCGAGCAGATAGCTCAGAATCTCAACCAAACGTGCACTACATGAACAGTCTTTTTCCGGCTTCTGAGAAAAAAAAAAATCACCTCTGCATCGCCACCATTGCCTGCTGCATGCCCTTCAAACTCCCTCCCTCCCCTACTCCTCCATCGTTTCCTCCAGCACAATCAGCTCAAGACTCTGTAAGCACCTGTGCGCTAGCCGTCCCTCATATACATATATACATACATATATCCTTCCCTAACCCCCGTCCCGCCCACTGACCACTGCCCACTGCCCACTGCCCTCTGCCCACTGCCCACTGCCCACTCCCCTGCCCTGCCCTGCCCTGCCCTGCCCTGCCCTGCCCTGCCTGCTTTTCTGAGCCTGCAAGCGAGGGAGCAGCCCAGCAAGAGAGGACCCTGCAAATGGACAGTGCCCCTTCTGTGGGCGGTGTCCGTACATTCGTACACTCGTACGGTCATATGAAATGTACGGTACAACTCCCTCGGCTCTATCGCGGCGGAGAGAGTGAGAGTTCAGTTACCGGTGGAGCGCGCTTGAAGGGGAAGGAAGGAAGGAACAAAGGAGGGCAATGGCACATACTGACATACAGTACTTCATCCTCAAAAAAACTAAGTGTTGGGTTGTGGCGGCTTCAGGAGCTCTGCGGGCGAAAGGTTTTGGTCGTGTGTTAACTTTGCAAGGAACTTGGAATGATGTGAGCGAGCCAATGATGTTGTGGTGAAGGCACGCACCAAAGGAGCAGTTCTAGAGACAACGAGGATGGCAACTAACGGAGGGTGAAGAGAGGGCTCAACCGGTAAACCGCCATGATGGGATGGTGTTTTCTCATCACCCTCTAGTGAGGGAAACAGGTCATGAAAGCCATGTAGCGTGAGCGCCTCGTGAAACAACTTCAACGTGATTTTATCCCTCTCATTGCATTCTTTGATTTTCTTTTTCCTTGTAAGTTTTCTCTGCAATACCCACTAACACACGCGTGCCAAACTTTCTAAGTATAGGCATGTGACCTCTGTACTTATTTGCCAGGATCACCAACTACTACCACACCCTAAAATCAGCCTTTCCTGCCGTCTATAGTTTAAGCTCTCTCATCCAAAAATCATCAAAGGCATCTGAAGCTGTCAAACGCAGTTCTTTAAGTATGAGTGAATGCAACATGCGGAGACACTTCTTGCTTATTTTGCAGTTCTATCAGTGGACGGGAGAAGAAATTGAATCAAAGAAATATTGCAAATTTGCCTTCCAAAAGTTGCAAAGAGGAACATGAAGGTGAGGCTCTTCTCAGAACGGTCTTCGGTGGCCTGCCCCGAGATCGGCCGCCGGTGAATAGTTGCAAACAAAAAACTGAGCGACGCCCTTGAAGTCTCCATGATAAGGACAGAACACCTGCATCGAGAAACATACGTCTGAATGAATTCTGTAAGCGTAAATCAAGCAGAGTGAAGTATATCCATAGCTTCAGATACATTTCTGTGTTTCCTCCTACCAATCTCTTCCATTGCCTCAACTTCTTCCCTCGTTAGCTAATAGAAGCTTTGGAAATAGCTGGAGGTAAGCAAAAGGACAGAGTAATGCAGACAAACCGGAGGGGAGATGGAGATTGATAGCAGCAGTGAATGGAGTCACCCTCACCTCCCCGCAACCAATTCTGGTAGTGTTCCGCCAAACCACCTGCAGATAAGCTGCACAATTCTCATCCTTGTCTCCTACACAGTGATTCCGTGCACGATTGTATAACTCCTTCTGCTCCCACCAGCCATCATCATTCATGCTTAACAATTAGGTTGGCGACGCAAAAAGTAAGAGAAAGATGAGATACTTCGTTTGAATATAGAAAGAAGAACGCAGCCATGTTCCTGTTCTTTGCATCATAGTGCATAGACTGTTCTGCAGATTGAGCGAGCTCCTTAAATAGTCTCTTTCCCGACTTGATCAGTTAGTGCCTCCGGACAAAAATACAACAAGGAATCTCCATGTGAGAATAAACTATTCCTTCTGACGGCTTCAATGAAAATCACCTGTTTCCTCCAATTCTCAACGGCTTCTTCCAGGGTCCATGCCTCTCGGCCATGCTCGTAAACACCCCAGAACACATTCTCTCCATATTGTTCATTATCTTCATTGAACTCGGGCGAGCAGTTCAAGTTTTGCCCGATAGAGTCTGCATGCCTTTGGGCGAACCGAGCCAGGGAGGCATCCCATGACAGCGGGGCATCGGAATAGAGCCGCTTTCTGGCCAACATCCAGCAACTGTCACTTCATCATGAAGTCATCTTGATAGTGTGAACATCGCGATTCAGGACCAACTGACATTCACCTCTTCGGCAAAATAAGGTCAAAAGTTGAAGTGTTTCAATGCAACGGAACAAACGTAAGCGATAGCTCTTGCGGTCGCTTAATGCTAAACAAAACATCTGTGAGGGTACAATTCATCGGTTCAGGCAACAGCTCAACATAACATTCAAAGAGATCGAATTTATGGCTCCCACTAAATCCATGCATTGCTGATTTTCTTATTGTATTGAACACCCGGGAGTGCAGACTTTTCTTAGGCTTCCATCACGCATGGTAACGTACTAACCAAGGGAGCCGAGGACGGACCTCTCCTCATTGTGAGCAGAAAGCCAACGCCTAATTGATCGTTTATCGTAGTTCAATAAGCGCCTCCCAAATGGCCGATGAATATAATCTTCGTTACGCACAAACGGACTCACCTGATAACCCAATTGACTCTGCACAAGTGGCAAAATTAGCATAGCATGAGTCAAACCGTGCATGCAGCGTAGGCAAGGACAAGCGCAATAAGCAAGAATACGTCAGACCTGTGCAATGTCTGTAATCTGAAAGATACCAGCTTAGGTGGAATGGCACGAAAACAGTCTGAGCTGACATATGCAGTTTAATTTAAGCTGCGTGGAATAAAAGTTCGAAAAAAAAATCATTAAAATATCTACAAGCGCATTCTCGAAAGTGGATGGAACTTGGTGAAAACTACCGCTATCATCCAGTCTTCTCTAATAGAGTTTATCCGGTCAACGTATTTGGAATAAGAACAAGCACAGGGTACATTAAGCTATGCCTTATCGCTCAAGCTATCACTACCGTTTGACTATTTGAGGATCAGCACCTTAATGATAGGCTGCTCACCAACACAACACTTACCAGTACTATAAGGTCCAAAAGGGCAATGACATGACATTATCACAATCAATAAGTGGCATACGCTGAATTCTCTCTAAAATGCGAGAAACGTGAACCTTAAGGTATACAGGGAACCCACTCTGCGAATGTGCGCCCGTGTCTCAGTTGGCGTAAGTGAGCCTCGTCCTCTTACAATAGCCACAGGCAGCTGATTCGCTGACGCATCTGTACAGGATCAAGCTACTTGCAACTTGTTTGAAGAAAATTCATGAACAATGAAATGGGCATAGAAAAAACACAGAAAAGCACAATATTTTTCAAAGCAATGTTCCAGCTACGACATACCGTGAATAACCGAGCTGCAACCGCCACAGGCGAGTAAGGACAACACCAACAAACACAGTCTTCTCATTGTTGCAATGCGCAGGGGCCCTTCACTGCTGCTCTGTCATTGGCAACCAGAAGCATGAGAGCGAACTTCTTTTAAAGAAGGGCAGCCATGAGCCACCTTTGCCTGCTCCTCGTCCAGGAAGCCATCCATCCATCCATCCATCCATCCATCCATCCATCCATCCATCCATCCATCCATCCATCCATCCATCCATCCATCCATCCATCCATCCATCCTTCCTCCGCACATGCATGCATGCATCATCGTCCTACCGTACAGCTCCGTCCGTACGATGCGGTTGTACAAGAGCACCACAAATTGATAGATCAACTTTTAATCCGTTGGTGGATCTTGACCAATTCAGAGTTAAACGGGCCGGTCTATGCAGGATGGTGATCAATGGCCGTACAATCAAAATCTGTCGCAACAGCCAATGAGATGCGCTTATTTCACACGAATTTCAAATATCTGGCGAAACTGGGACCATAGATCTGTTGTGGTCAACGCCACGGATCCACTCCAGTCAACGCCTGGTCCCGCCTGCCGCTGCGATACTCCCGCGCCGGTGACAGTGAGGGAGAGCGGGCGAGCGGGAGCGGGAGAGGGAGAGGGAGAGGGAGAGGGGGAGAGGGGGAGAGGGAGAGGGGGAGAGGGAGAGGGAGTTGGAGGGAGAGGGAGAGGAAGGAGGAGCAGGAGGGCGCCATGAACGATGCGCTCATCGAAGCGCAGGAGGCGGCGGCGCGCGAGCTCGCGAAGCTGCTGCCCTCGCCCGACCTCCTCGCCAACATTGCTGCGGTCAGGGCGGACTATGCCGCTCGCCAGCAGGTGCGCAGGAGCAGGCTTGGAAGGGCCGGGGGATGTGGGAAGTCCTCGTCCTTTGGCTCGGGTCGTAGAGGAAGATGTGGTTAGGCCTGAGCGCGTCAGACAAGCGCTAAGGATGCAACCTGTTGCTTGTCTATGCCCTGGGAGTTCAGGATTTTCTTGTTGAATTATCTCTGAGAAGCAGGGCTCAAGCTTGCATTGTATCGCAAGAGCAGATCACGGGCTGCGGGTCGATGTATTTAAGGGAGCCGCGCCATAGAGCGACAGAGGGATAAAGCAATGCAGCATCACTTGAGCCATAAACGAGTGCTAGGTGACATTGGCTCTAGCTATAGAATTGCTTACAGGGTTTGGACATACTTTCTCAAGTTATCCATTTAGCATTCGTCCTGTATTGGCATCTATTGCTAGGTTTTGTGTTTCTGTATGGTGCTTAACACTGCAGTCTTTTACGAAGAATGCAACATGCTCGAGGTACTGGATGGCGGCTCAATAAGTTTTCCTCAGATGCCATTCTTCCCTTCCTGCGCATAGATTTTTTTGAGTCAATGAAACGACCTGGGCAGGGTTCGCATTGAGTATAATTAAAAAACCGCACGCTGCAAACCGCAAACCGCTGTTGTAATTAAATTTCATGTTTTGAGGTGGGTGCATGGTTGTTTTAAACTTTTAATTAGTTGTTTTACCAACTTGCAAAAGACTCACCTTATTTCAATTATTTCGCATCGAGGAGAATGTGCCCGAATTCCGTCTGACAAAAAATTACTTTTTGTATAGACGTCTTCTAATTCACGTTTCATGACACAAGGCATAGTTGGAGGTATTGCGTTTGTTCTCAGAATAAGATAGAGAAAATTGGGCAGCCTTTAACAGCAATGTTTGAGCTTCTGGCAAAACTTACAAATCCTGATTCTCAGGTCGTGCAATTGTTTAGAATAAAAATTATATTCATGCACAGTATTGCCGCGTACCCTATTGCTAGCATTGTCTTTTCGTTACTTCATTCTTACTGCAGTGTCTGAGTGGAACCATCGCTTATTGTTAAAGATTGAGCTTGCATTCGATTTCCAGCACCTCTGATTAAAACGTATTTCTTCTTCGGTTTGAGGGCTAACAGGCGAATGATGCACAGTTGAGCTCCAGTGTGACATCACAGGTGACGTCAGACCCCTTTTGCACCAGTCCCTGCAGCGAAGAAACTTCTGTTCAGGCTGCCCATAACTTTCTTCCTTTTGAACAGCAGTGTGCAGTTTAGTTTCTTTTTAGTCCATTTTGTATTTTGTTTAACTAATTTAATTGTGTTGTTGGTACACGTGTTCAGGTGGAACATGCTCGCACTGGCATCGATGCTTTGTCAAAATCACAGGCCACCATTGTTTCTTTGCGCCAGAATTTTGTAACGATCGAAAGGTAAAAATTTCTCTCGCTCTCTCTCTCTCTCTCTTTTCAATCACAAACTGAATAAGGTTTATGCATCCGTTTAGACTTTTCAGTATAAGAGGAAGCTGTCACTGTGAGCTTACTCGTCTAGAGTTGTCTTCAGCAACAACATTCAAAAGGCATAAAGCCTGCAGAGGGAAGATAATGAAGGCTAGGTGGGACCTTGCAGGCTGTGTAAAGAATGCGATGCTTTGATCGAGAATCATGACCTTATCCAGAAGCTCAGCGTTGTGCGCAATAACCTCAATACAACGCTCAAGGTGAGAGAAGTGGCCTTTGTTGAACTGTGGAGTTAGGCATCCCCTGAACTCAAACTTCCCTCTCTCGTACTTTTCTGCGGTCTCCTGCTTTCACAGAAGGATGTATACAAGGAAGAAGGAATGAAATAGTATTGATGCATACCAAAAGACATTGCACCTTTCTTTTTGGCTGGAAAGCTTGTGGTGCATCTCATAACATGGCTGTTGCTGTGAATTGTCACAAAGTCTCTGCACTATTTCCAGCATCGCACCTTCATAGCAAAAGCCATGCAGCGAGAAGGGGTATCTCATGGACATTCAACTATCGCTTGCATCGTCTTGATGGCTTTAGCAACTTTTTTTTTTCATTATGGTGCTCGATTCCCAACAGCGCTTCCCTAAGTCTCCACTGTGTTCTTTGAAGAGGAACAAACTTCCTGTGTGTGTGTGTGAAACTTCTTCGTGCCTATGTTACCAACCTTTGGTCTTGATGTAACTCTCTTTTGGGGAGGCTCTCTCCTTGTGCAGGATGTAGAGGGTATGCTATCAATCGCAGTGGAAGCTGCAGAGGCGCGGAATTCATTGGAGGAGTCAAAGGAGCTCATCAGGACGTATGAGGTGCTTTGCTACCTCCTATTAGGGGCCCTAAAGGGAGATTCTTCACTGTGAAGCGGTACAGTCCTGCTGCAGTCAGTCTCGTTCTTTATAGAGAGCCCCTCCTCAGTTTGATCGAGCATCTCATCTGATGTTGCGGACCTCTGTAAGACCTCACAGTCTTTAGATGTGAAACAAACCCATTGTTTATAGATGGAGAGTTTTGCATCATTGTTCTCATTTTCCCTTCTCTTTGAGCAGCATTTGACTGCTTTGGAGGGCAAGCGGCGATTCGCTCTCGCTGCTGCAGCTTCTAGGCCCGAGGAAGCAGGGAAGCTGAGGTGGGAGAGGGGGGCCCTACTTGCTTTCCTGCTAGAGAGGGAGTGGATAGAGATAGTGTGCAGATGACGACTTTCCAATGTGAATCCGATAGAAGCATTGCTACTTAGTATGTTGGATTACGGGTTGAACTTTCTGGACCATGGTCTATACCACGCATGGTTCTTATTGCTCTTTGGGTAGTTTGTTAGGTGAGTAGCGGAGGGACATAAGTTTGAAGGACTTTAAATCCAGTTCAAGCTGTAACCTGAAAGCCGTTGCATAGCACTCGAATTTTGTTTACCGACCTTCCAATAGCTCCTTGGCTAGAGATATGTATCTCCTTTCATCGCATGCATCGTTAATGCCTTCAGCTGCGGTTGTTCCATTCCGTAGCCTTTCAGATCTTTCCATTATCAGAGTTCAGTTCGTGGTTTCGTTCTGGCCAATGTCTGAACCTGTTCTTGGGCTGCAGGGAATGTCTGGAGGATGTGGGCCGTACAAAGGAGATATTTGAGCAGACTCTGTGGGGATATATCGCCGACTATTTGCACCTTGCAAAGGAGAGGTTAGAGTCACTTGAACCACAATAATATTGCGATTTTGCCTGCCTGAAGCTGGATAAAGGCTTGTCAATTTCTCCCTTCCCGCGAGCTTTCCATTGTTGGCGGAGGATTAGCGTTGGGAATTGTCAAACCTTTCCAATGCTTTCGCCAGTCAAATTGAGTTTGCCAATTTGTGCTGGTATTGAATTTGGAAGATGGAAAGAGAGAGATGAGAGAGCTCCCAGTACTGATCTTGGCTGAAATCGATCGACTCTTGTAGGCCCCCTTTTGCTATGTCCTTTTCAGTCCTTGTCCTTACTTTGTTTATTGAAGGCTGCTCCTTAGAGTCAGAATGCAGTGCTGACAAAGGAAAGGATATCTGTCCTAACTTGATTCATCAGTGGGAATCTGGGGGGCATTGCAGACCTCAAACTCTAGTGCGGGCTTTGACGTGAGTGCTCTGCAACTGTATACCTTTCCTTCTTGTTGAATGCTGATATTGAATTTTGGTTGGTTGTTTGGTTGGTTTGTCCAAAAAAAAATGGGAATGGTTCCCTTTGCTTGCATCCTAACAGTCGGTAGCCCTTTGTGGGGAAAATCCATTGTTTTGTGAATGCCAAGAGGCATCTTATGCAGAAGAAGTAATCGGAAGCGTAATTCTAGTTCGTGAGCATGAATAGTTAGCAAGCTAGTTTGGTTAGCCAGGGAGAAAGAAATGATGAGTGGTTTCTGGATGCATTGGCAGAGTCGTGGAGATGCAGGAACTGTACGATGAGCAGGTGAGAGAAGAAGCGGCGGAGACCCGCAAAGGGGCGGAAGTTACATCGCCCCCAAAGAAGGGGCTCAGCTACAAAGACAAAGCTTACGAGCAGATACAAGTCGCAGCGCAAAACAGGTTCAAAAAACTCCTCACCAAGGTAAAAGCAGCTCATGGCTCCAATCTTCAATATGTTACCCATTCATGGGATCACTATGCAACTGGATTGGCTTTTGTGTCATCTGCAAGGGTCCCTTTGATCATCTGGTCTATGTTGCTTCTATCTTTCCCTCTCCCTCTCCCTCTCCCTCTCTCTCTCCCACTGTCTTGTTGGGCTCGTTAGGGAAGCAGCAACGTTGAGTCGTTGAAAAATTGACCAATTTGTAGAACAGCGACAACAGGTGCCTCGCTCATGCTGACAATAACGAACTTTGCCGTTTTGTGCAGCTGGTCAATGAAGATATGAAATTGGCATTAGAAGAAGCAACTGCGGTAGGTGCTCCTATCATTTTACCATTTTACTTGCGAGCCAGAATCTGGTCAAATCATCTCACTTGAGATTAGTCAGAGGACTGTAAATAAAGTCTGCTTCCCTTTTTCCCACTGCCCGTGGTCTTGCCCTTCACAGCTTCTTTTAACCATGAAAGTTTTGCAGCTCTACTAAAAGCAAGTCTTATAAGCAACAATAGTCCACTGCCCTTTTTTGCAGATTTCAAGTGAGCTGGCGGATGTGTATGATTATGCAGCCCCTTGCTTTCCTCCAAGGTGAGCTTCATTTCTCGCTCCCTCCCTTTCCCCTTCTTTTTTTTTTTTGTTATTCATAACCTTTCGTACCTTGAAGTGGAGTAGCTCTCTCAGATCCGGAGTTGTGTGGTTTATTTTTCCTGACATTTTCTTGAACTAGATCAGATAAGTCTCACTCTTCCACCACTGCCTTTTTTCTTGTTCACGTTGAGGCTGGAAAAGCCCGATGTAAAGCATAGTCTGACACTTGACTATGGCTGCAATTTGCTGTAGGTATGAACTGTTCAAGTATGTTGTACAGCTATACACGAGCCATTTTGTGGAGATGCTCCAGAAGTTTGGGAATCGGGCGGCAGATATTGACAATTCAGACATCCTACAGGTGTGCCTGCAGACATTCCCTTAGTGCTCGAAACGCCCCTTATTCTTCATTTTCTCTTCTCTATCTCTAACCCTGCGCAAACCATTCTTTGAGCTCCTATAGATACTCGTTTTCGCCTTCTTTACTGTGTTTTTGACCTTTTCGAATGATCTCTTTGTGCTTTGGCAGCTGATGGGATGGCTAAATAAGACCGAAGATCAGATGATAGAGTTGGGAGTGGAGGAGTCAGTAGCTACTGCTCCTGCAGAGAGTGGGGCTTTGGAACCGCTCATAGAGGAATACGTGAAGCGGATGTCGACCAGTATGAGGGTGCGTCCAACTCCCTATAGCCACACTCTTCCTTGTCCTTTTCATTGCTACTTATTTCCCAATGTGTTTACACTCCGTGTATCCTCCCACAACTCATCTGACCTCCCTAGTGGTTCTCATTCAGCCCTTGAATCTGTACTTCTTTTTTGCGTGTGTTATAGTTTTGGTTGGCCAAGTCTTGGTCAACTCCATTGCGAAAGAGAGAGAGAGAGACAGAGAGAGAGAGAGCGAGAGAGAGAGAGAGTTGTTCCCTAACTGGTTTGCGAGGCCGGTGCTGCAGACGTGGCTTATCAACATGTTGGAGCGAGACAAGGTGAGCGATTGCCCAGCCCCAAACTTCTCATTCTTCATACGTTTCTATTCTCCACCCAGACTCTATCCTTCGACAACCATCACCGACTGTTACTTGCACGTGTTTCCCTTTCCAACATAGCCATCATGTTCTGCAGCCACTCCTTAGTTCAAAGCCTTTCATAACGCCACATTGTGCCCCCCAACCATGGCTCAATTCGATGCATCCCATCCCATGACCTATGTCATCTGCACATGTCCTTTGTTCCTCTCTCAGGCCCCGGACCACCCTCCGCGGCCCCGCGAGGGCGACGGGCGGCTGTACACGCCTGTGGCCGTAGACACGTTCCGGCTCTTGGGGGAGCAGGTGCAGACCGTGCAGGAGCACAGCACAGGGCTCATGCTATTCAAGGCGGCGCAGGCCAACCTGCAGGTGAAGGAGGAAGGGTGGGGGGGGGAGGGAGGGGGGCGGGGGAGGGAGGGAGGGGGAGGGAGGGAGGGGTGGGGGAGGGAGGGAGGGGGGAGGGAGGGGGAGGGAGGGAGGGGGAGGGAGGGAGGGGTGGGGGAGGGAGGAGGGAGGGGAGGGAGGGGGAGGGAGGGGTGGGGGGTTACTGAGGGAGGGGGGAGGGAGGAGGGGGAGGGAGGAGGGAGGGAGGGAGGGAGGAGGGAGGGAGGGGGGGGAAGGAGGGAGGTGGGGGAGGGAGGGGGGGGTTGGGGGGGTGGGGGGGTTAAGTACTAACTAGTAGGAAGGTCCTACTCAGGAAGACTTCATGTTGGCTCTCTTTGTCAGTTATGGGGAGGCATAATGCAAATCGATGAAGGGACAAGGGACAAGGGGAGGGAAGGGAGAGGGAAGGGGAGTGATTGGTTGTAGAGCATCGGTGCTCAGGAGGATTGGGTGCTGCTGGTGTTTTTCTGCGAATGGATTTGGGTTGAGAATGGGTAAGGTGGTGGGCTCGTAAGGTTGAAGCTTTTGCACGTGTGGGATGATGGGAGAGAGCAGGTGATAGCAGATTTTCAGGCTTTAGAGAAGGAGCGATTGTCCGAGCCGGTAAATGAGATTGGCCTGGAGATGCTCTGTGCCATGGTGAGCTCTCCTTTACCACCCCATAAGTTAACCAAATTGGCTGGACGAAACAAAGGTTGCATCATTCTGCTCTGCAAATGGGAATAGCTCACTCTGATGACAAAACTTCGAAAATATTTCAGGCCTTTCGACATCAGATCGGTTGGCCATATATGTCAATGGAGAGCCGCATTGGAAGTGTCATTTCTTACAACGTAGCAGGGAACATGTTTGCAATGCTATTGCTGCTTCATTCTCCTCGTCCTTGTTAGTGAGAGTGAAAGAGTGGAACTATGAAACTCATCCTCAGAGAGGTGACAAGGACTGCAGAATATCCCTTGGACAGGTGAACAACAATGTGCGCTGCCACGATTTGGCTGTGGAGTTAGCCAACAGCATTGTGGACTCGCTTGTGCCCAAATACTCCAATCAGGTGCTTGAGTCATGCCTGCGTTCAAACGGCCTAAGCTGCCTCTGCAGTTCTCTCCATGAGTTCAGAAAGATTGATGTAGCAAAGGCGGGCCAAATGAATCGAATATGAAAATAGAATATCGAATAAAATATGGCTAGAAATTCCGTACGATCTTATAGTCCCTTGGGGTGGGTGTGGGCTGCAGCTCGACTTCACAGATGCAGCTAACGGCTTTCTGGAAGTTGCCAAGGTGAACGCTATAAGCATGACATAGTATGATACATGATGCATGTTTGTCTTGCTTTTTTGTTGGATATCTCCATGAAGCATGAGAAGGTGGGTGGCATATATGTGGAGCAACTCTGAAATGTGCTTGAGGAAAGAAAGGCGGACAGAGTTGTTTGACCTCTCAAAAACAGAGAAATGAGAGAAAGGAAAGAGAAGGTTCACCTGTAGCGGAAAGTCTGCCCTTTCTATCCTCCCTTTGAGTTGTTCAGTAGGCCCTTGCTTCCTTCGCCTTTCCATACCGCAAGCAAGCCTACTTCCATACTAAGGTTAGTTTTTTGGCAAAGCGGAGAACCTTACAAGTCTGTGTGCTGCTGTCGGTGTGCAGGTTGCAGTGGAGCAGACGGTAGAGTTCATATTCGCAGATGTTGGAGTGAAGGAGCTCGTGGGAAAGCTGTACTCTGATGGTACTTTCAGACCCTGCTTTTGCCCATCTGAACATGAACAATGGTAGACGCTCCCTGTGTGGCACTTAGGGAATGTGCTGCACTTGGAACAAGATGCGTCCTCATTCTGCTCAAGCTATTCCTTTGTTGGCCTGCTGAACTTGACTGCATTGGCAGTTTTTGTGCAACTGCTGGGTAGTGAGTGGGATGAAAACGTGGCGCTTGCAGATTGGCTGAACTGTATAGTGACTGAATCCTTGATCGCAACACTTGATGACTACTTTCGTGATGTCAAACTGTGAGGGCCACTAAGCCTTTTCCCTAAAGACTCTGGACTTTATAACTTTCACCGTCGTTAAGAGTGCATCTACTATTTCTTGACGTGCATTTCTGCTGTTTCATTCTCAAGATCGACGTGATTCCCACATTGAATTTTACATTCGCCTTAATCCTTCTACCAATTGATTCTGAATGCTCCAACCAGTCTGCAGAGCTTGCCAGGCTGAAATGGCCAACCATCCACATAAAATTGAGGAGTTTTTGTCCTTGTAACAGATGGATAGAGGAGAGGTCGTTCCGCAAATTCGCAGAGGCATGTTTGGAGAAGACATTAGTGGTGTATGTGGATGCTCTGCTGATGCAGGTAAACCCCCCCTGCATTCCCTCTCTGCAGAGTATGTAAATATTTCATCTGCTAGTTTGCACACTGGTGTGGATTCACTCTGGCTGAGATTTCCTGTATTTGCTGTTGTTGGATGCAGCGACGTTATATAACAGCAGAGACTGTAGAGCGGCTAAAATTGGACGAGAGGCAGCTGGAGGACTTTTTCAAGGAGACCATCAATGAAAAGGTACGGGTTAGCAGTAAGCCATTCCTTAGGGGTTCTGTCCTGCACTCGTGCTAAAACGATAGGCAGCATGGCCTTACAGGAATCTCCAGTCGAGCAATCCATTGCCAACAGACAGAAAGCTATGCACTTATACGACCATCGCCCTCCCCCTCGTCCCACGTCCCACCCCCTTCCCCTCTCTCTCGTTCTTTTCCCTTTTGCTTTTTTTTTACCGTTAGAACGTTGTTAAATGAAGAAAATGGCCGCGTCTCTGATGCTTTGCTCGTCAGTGAGATTCAAATGCCACCAAGACCGGTAGATCAAGATATTATTGAGAAGTGAAATGTTGGAATTTCTTCCATCGTTGGGCCCTCACAGATACGATGAAGTGTGTTTTGGGAAGCGAAGAAAACATACGTTTACAGGTTTCTTGCCTCATTTGTATCCTTCATTTTCACTGATAAACGACTGGCAACAATGGCTTTGTGGGAAGAGTCGGCTGATAGTCACTTCTGGCTGTGACAGTGAAAATTCAAGAAAGAAAGACTGTTTGGCTCTGCTGGTTTTGCAGAGGCTCAAGGATCGCATTGAAGCTCTGGCAGACATCAGGGAGCTCTCTTCTGCAGACAGTGTGGAGACCTTCACATTGAGATACTCTAAGCTGCTCTCAGCTCATCCTGACTGCCCTGTAAGTATACGCAAGGAGTGACTGGTTTGGTTGATCTGAGCAGAGTCAAAGTTTGCCGGTGCTACCTTCAGTGGGCGGAGGCGATGCACATGTTCAGTATTGGAACTGGTTCAAGACTTGGCAGTTGGGGTGTGAGTACTTAGTAGCAGTTTCGACCAATTGTCGTCTAGAATTCTTGGAAGCACCATCCGTCTTCAGCAAAAAATGAATTCTTGAAGGCAATTTTTTTAGGCAGAATGATGAGAGTTATTGGTAGGGAAAAGGCCACAGAATGGAAAGCTGCAAGGTGAAAGAGGAGGGAACGAGCATTTCTTACCCTCGTTTCTTAATGGACTGGATGGGGAAATGGGGTTGATTGACCAGCCTGAAGTAGTGGAGAAACTGCTGCCACTAAGGGAGGGCATTCCCAAAAAGGAGCAGCAAGAGGTAAGCACACATGCTCTCGCATTGGGCGTACAGTACGGAACATAGGACTCTGACTCGCATGCAGGCAAACTGAGCAAGTTGACGGAACCCTAAAAGCCCTAAGACAAACCGTTGACCTTCATGTCCTCTCTTCATCGTTGTTTTGTGCCCCTCTCTCTATTTCGCCAAAAACGTAGTCAATAAGAGCCGGCAACAAAACGAGCGATGACTTGTTGATGGCTTACAAGGATCATAATAATCGGACGTTTACGGAGTCTCGGTTGGATGCGGCCACAGTTTTCAATTTCAATTTGCTGTGGGTGGGAGGGATGCAGGTGGTGCAGGAGTGCAGGGAAATCTACGAGACCTCCCTTCGGGCGCAGAGCACTGAGAAGCCAAAGACGGGATTCCTGTTCTGCCGTCTGGAAGCCCTCAAGCAGAAGCAGGGTCTCTTTGACGCCTTCATCCGCCGCTGATCCCGCGAGAGAGGCGAGGCGGAATGCCACTCGAGCCTGCAGCGTAGAGCTACATTAGGGCTGATGTCAGCATCAGCCCTAATGTACTAATGATATCAGCACGGGTCTCAAAATGACGTCACGTTATTAAAGCAAGAATGTTAAACTTATCGAGGTTGCATGTCGACAAGAAGGCTTTCGGTTATGTCATCATGTGTGGAAGTTGAGAAAGCTGCCGGCTTTGCTTTTGACGACATCATGTGGTTAGAAAGTCCTCCGCACATCACACAAGGTAGTGTCATTAGTTGTGAAGGTAATAGAGAGCACCTCATTTAGCTTGCAGCATCTTAAAAACATGTCATGTGATATATGTAGAACCTGTCGAAAGTAAGAAAGGTTTCCACTCGTTGGAAAGGTCAGGACGGAGCCATTCTCATACCTAAAACCTGGCGGGTGAAATATTGGTCAGAGTTGATCACCAACTGTTCACTATCAAGTGCACGGGGCGAAGTACGGCCTTACGTGTTCCGCGACCGTGGAGAGAAAAAAAAACATTGAATTGTGGATTGTCGTTCAAATAGTGATGCCATCAAAAGTACATAGAAAGGGTCAATATGGAGAAAAATGTGGTACCCGTTGTCTCTTATGTGTCTTTTTCACTAGTAAGCAATTGAGTACTTTGTGTCGTGTGGGGGGGGGGGGGGCTCATCTAAAGATGTCACAGCTTCTCTGCTTCATAACTTCCCTTCTTGCCTATGAGCTCACAGTAACAGTGACGTTGTCATCCTGTAAAGCTCTTGGAATACGATCGCCCTTTCACTCCAGGTATGTGCAGGCGGAATAAAGCACCTGGGTGTTCTGAAATGACATCCGGTCCGCTCCCTACAAACAGCACCCCACCACTATTCATCTCCCAGTCAGCCTTCAAAACCAGGCAATACATCGAAAGACATAAAATTCCGCTTGTTCTTCCTCTACTATAGGATCTCTAGTGGATGGCATCGTCACCCATACATAGACCTAAAAGTCTTCAAACAGCTCAAGACTACGTTATAAACTCGAATGGCGGTTCAATGGCTATGCCTATGGATGAAAAAGGGAACTTCCAGAAATATGAAGGTGAAGAGCGAATATGCCGAAAAGGGATGGCTAAAGCAGCAGTAAAGAATGACTCCAAAACTTCACAATTCAGACGGATCAGGTATTGCAGCTTACCATCATCTGGCTCAGCAGAACTGGTGACGTAGAGCTCACTCAAGTCCCGCCCTGCGGCCACAAACCAACAGACAGCCTTCACAATTGCTCCAACACGGGTGCCACCACAAACATTTAAAAACGTAACGAGTTCTGCAAGGTTTCTTTTTCCATGCTTACTGTCTGTCAGGAAAAAGCATTTACATGCATTCCGACATTGATAGCTTCCCAAACGGCCTTTAAACACACCTCCAAAGCAGACGCTAGTAGTGAACTTTGCAGGAACTGGTACTCGCTGGAGCTCACGCCCCGTTTCAGGATCGTAGCATACGACACAACCACCTCTCCACACTGCAACCCAGAGCTTACCGTCCGCGTCCACCGTCATGCCATCAGGAAAGCCTGCAATCCAACGAGACAACCACCTTGGTCCTTAGGGGGTGTCAATCTCGATAGGGAAATTTCCTCCAATATACTGCATCAGAAATCGTACTGTTTTGTGGGCGAATCTCGACCTAGACAAACTCCTCGTTTCGGTATTAGATTCATTGGACGATTTTCTAAGATTGACACTCCCTATTTGGGAGGCTGGAAACAGTTTAGTGTAAACAATGAAGGGAATCTAAGTTTGCAGGAAGCATGCACATAGAGCACTTTATTCGTCTCTATATAGAAAAGGTGGAATTCATCGGCATTTCGTACATATGCATTCCATGCATTGGGTTTTAGCACCTGTTCAACTGACCTTCGTGTTTCGGAAAGTTTACCACAGTTCTCCTGTTACAAATTTCTCCTGATTCTTCTCTGTAATCCATCACATCTACACGCTGCACTGTATCAGACAAGCGACAGAACCCAAGTTAAGAGAGAGTGCGAGAGAGAGAGAGAGAGAGAGAGAGAAAGAGAGAGAGAGGGAGAGAGGGAGAGAGTTGAGTGAGTTTGCTTCACGCTGTCTCAACAAGGCCCAGAAAAACAGCGCACAGTTCAACAAAGGTCCAATCTAGCGTTCATTTGCAAAGAGCAGGGGGACAATAGCCGCTACCTGCAGATGAGAATCGATATAATACATGTGACTGCCTACCCAGTCAAGTCCATTGCTGCACAAAACCCCTTGGAGTTTTGTCACTGCCTCCAGTTTCTCACTCGGTGCTTGATTTCCATCGGAAAAAATGGGCCCTGCATGTGTCTGCAACATGTACAAGGGAGAACTTCACCGAATGGAGGATGAGAGTTTCTTTATGTTCAGATGACTGCACATTCTACTTGAAACCAAAAATCTTGTTCATAATCAATAACTAAGTCTATTGGTCTGCCTAAATCAGTAACCCCCGCTGCAGCGACATGCTGCTATCGAGCAGTCATTCACAGCATATCTTATGGTTCTCATTGAAAAGAATGCAATGCAGGATATTGATGCTATCGCTTTCAACATGACAACGGATACATTTTTTGTGAACTGATACTAAAGGTGAGTTATTTCTTTGTACACTACGCATGCTTCTGGTGAATGAGTGCGGCAAGGGCAACAGTGGCATCTCAACTGGTAGGACAAGTGATTTGAATAGGAGAATTGATTTTAAGTGAGGCGAAACAAGCTGAGCACCTTCTGCACACAATAAAGCCGGCCTTGACACTCCGTGTTCAAATCTCCGTGGACTTCTGTGTTCATTATTCCAATCCACAGGCGGCCTTGTGGATCACATTTCCCGTCGTTGCAGCGAAAGGAGGGCCCTCGGTGGCTTTCTGGGAATGTCAGCAATGGCTTTGGTCCAAGTACTCCGACAGATGAATCAACAGCCACCACAGAATCCTGCAAGTAGCAGAGACTCTTCGCAATCACTTCTTTCAGCTCTTTTTCAACGGTCCAATCCCGGGCAAAGAGCTTGACATCAGCTTATTAAACAAAAGACGTATATTCCCCTTCTATATTGTTGCTTAACATAGCTGCTTGGAGGCTCACATGCTCTCACCTCCAAGCCAGCAAGGAGGTCAGCTTGAGGCAATCCAACGGCTTCAGGAGAGCAGGGTACCACGCAGCCAACCATGGCGCCCCCTGTCGGAACTGAGCTATGGCTTCCCATAACCGAGTCGAAGGTGTATATAGAGCGGCCCATGATGTCCGCAAATTGCACGACGCCGGACGGCAGGCACACGGGGCTCTCCCCCAGGAGGGCGCGGCAGGGCAGGGCCACCTCCACCCTCGCCATGGTCTTATATTATTCCCTCTCTCCCTCACTCCCCCTCTCTACCCTTTTTTCACTCTCCCTCTGCACAGACCTGCAACTGCAAGGCACTCGCGCTTGCATTTGGAGAGGCCACGTCAGATACATTAGCCAATCATAACGTGTAGAAATTGTACACGTGGCACGTTCCATTTGTCTGCTGTACATTACTGTAGTTCGCAAGAGAAAGCTCATCAGACGACGTCTGTTCTATGCTGTCCGAACGCCGTCCCAGTCGAGTTGAACAGTACAGTTCTGTGTCACAGCGGCTGATCTCAAGCGCAGCGTCGTTGTAGTGTGAACGGTCCGGCCCTTGCGGGCAGCGCACGCGCATTCCCCGCCGCTGGGAGGGAGCCACGGCTCGCCACGTGGCTGCTTGACACGTGGCATTTCGTCGTGTTGCGCCACAATACTGTATAGAGGGTCTCACGCGCTCAAGGCCTGCCCATCTTTGGCACTTCCTGAAGCAAGAGATTGAGAACTGGTACTCGGCTCCTGTAAAATTATATACGATTGTCAGATCCAAAGTAATGATTCTGAATTTGACAGCCTAGCTGAAGCAGCGGCGGGCCTTGGCGGAGGCGCTTTTGGAAAGCGTTTCTTGGCGGGAGCTTTCAAGATAAGAAGTTGCAAGGCTTGAAGGCTTGAAGGCGCTCCTGCAGAGAAGGCCCGAGGCGAGGAGGAGGAGGAGTAGGAGAAGGAGGAGGTTTTCAAGCATTCAGAAAGCTGAAAATGCCACAGAGTTTTGAAACTCCGGCGAGATGGCCGACCTGGAAGTGTCTGTTGATAGCACTGGCAGTCTTTGTCTTCTCTCCTGTTCTTCTGGCCATTCTCCCGATTTTTCTCATCAGTGTCACTTTTTTATCCCCTGTAATCGTACCTTTGCTCATCGGTGGATATGCATGCGGTCTGTTTCAGGTACAAGGGAATGATCAAATGATTTTCTCAGATTTGGAAGTAATGAATGCATGTTGGCTACTATCTGGATTCAGTCTCTACCCCTGATTCATCCATATTTTGGTTTTATTAATTTTTATTAGTATGAGCAAGTCAGCCTACATACATGTAACAAGATTGCAAAGTGATACATTTCATCGTAACAATTTCCTCTTACTGCTGTTTCGTTTCTGTCCTGATTCGATAATTTTCTTTATATTCTTGGATTTGAGAGCTTAGAGAACGATTTACGTTGTAAGCTCAGGATCAGAATCCGTGAGGATTATGGAAGAGAAGAAAAAGTATTATAGTATTCAATATAGCGCATGTGCTGCTGTTGCTTTCCCATGTGCACTGAAGCAGGTTTAATATTTCTGAGACATTACGAAGGAGAGAATGACATTACGAAGGAGAGAAGCTGATGCATTTCCAAAAATGATTTTTTTCAAAGTAGTCATCTTGTGTTGCTTTTCTTAGTTTTAATGGTTTCTGCTGACTGTGAACAGAGATCATCGGTGCCTCAACAGAAGCTTCCTGAGAGCCAGGCTATTTCGGAACTCGGTAAGTTCGAAGGGTGCAGACTATAATGTATTTTTGGAAAATTTCAGACTGATGTACAGTGGTAGTGATCTGGAGATGATCTTTTGTTTGGATTCAGTCAAACAATGGAATGGAATGTGGAATGTTTGTCCCCTAAACGATCTCCATTTTTTGTTGGAATTGATCAAACTGCTAGTGATTGTGTTTGCAGATAGCCTGCTGTCGCCTGGCAAGTCCGGTCATGTTCATGCTCGCGAAGGTGATCCTGTTGAAGGCAACCTTGCATTGAAGCGTCTTCGGCAGGTTTGTCGACTGCATTTTCTCACACCTAAACTATGGCCATGCGGCATGTGTGTCACTGCAGGTTGTTTTGTCGCATATAGCATGATATTTATCGCTTTTACATTGGAATACTATTTGATGTGATTTAGAATTTTGTAATTAACTCGTCCCTGTTTCTTGAATGGCGATAATTTCATCCATAGCAGTTGCTTTTCATAACTATGCATTTCCCTGGGGCAGGATGCTGGAGGGAGTCAAGTGTCTAATACTAATGTAGAAGGTCGTTATTCTAAGGAAGATCCAGCCACGCTGGCTGACAATTTGATGGAGGAAACCTACCGTGCTGCCAAGCTCGAGGTAAAGAATACGGTACTAAACTTCAGGTTATTGGTCGTACTCAGCAATTTTTCAGTTTATAGTTCTGCTAGAGTCATTGTAGCATTGTTTTCAGAACAATGTTATTGGCTTTTCAAGCTTTTAGTTGCTCGGCATTCAACTATGCAATGGTTCGTATTTTTGTGAAGTAAAAGCTCATGTAAGAGCTCCATACAAGCAATCCTCCGTCATCTTGGTTATCCATTGTGTTGCTTGCAGGCTTCGGAAGAGTGGAAAACCCCAGAAAAGGTTGCTCCGCAGCCTGATCTTACGAGGCCATCTATTGAGAAGTCGAACCCGTACAAACCCTTGGAAGGAGCTCCACAGAATGGCGCAGAAATTGAGGAGGAAGTTAAATCCGTTACGAGTGACAAGGCCAGCCCTAAAGAGGACACTCCGAACAAGTTTATAGATCGGGCAATTCAAAACATTGCGAAAGCCTTCGCAGGACACAAGTCAACATAAGAGAGTTCAGATGCTCATTGCTTGCCACGTTTCTCAGGCCGTTAACAGTGTGATTCAATGCTGCCGGTTGGATAGGTAGCTTGAACAAACTCCTTTCCAAAGCTTGGATGTTTTTCTGCGAGGAAGATTTGTTGCTGGACAGGACTTACTGCAAGAGCTTAAAAAAGTCAGTCAGGTAGTTGTCTGTCTCCAAGGCTCTTTGCGCTTGGCAAGGGTTACATCTGACCATTGGCTGCTGGTAAAGACCCTTGGCTCGTGTGGGGTTTCAATCACAATTGTTTCAATCGACTGTAGACCGGTACATGCTGCTGTCAACGGGTTTCACTTCCTGTCCTGCGATGGGCGCGCACGCGCTTTCAGGCCAGGACTGACTTGCGCGCTGGATGATAGGTTCTTTGCTACATGTGACTCCATTCTAGGCATGTGCCTTAGGGCGTCGTTTCTGAGGGGTTACGGTTTCAGACACGAGCGGGATGTCCGGACAAGTGGCCGTCATAGCGTGAACACAGGTGGGCCTGCGCGCCCATATTTGGCAGCATGCTTTGGAGATGACGATAACT
The DNA here is from genome assembly GCA_037447605.1 of Zygnema circumcarinatum. Taxonomy (NCBI): domain Eukaryota; kingdom Viridiplantae; phylum Streptophyta; class Zygnematophyceae; order Zygnematales; family Zygnemataceae; genus Zygnema; species Zygnema circumcarinatum. Next base: position 3,008,027 of record CM074807.1, read on the forward strand.
GACAGCACTCTCCAGCCAGCCAATTCACAAGACCGTCGTTGGGAGGGGGGGAGGGGGGGGGGAGCGCGGTTTCTGTTTCTCAGCTCAGGATGGGCAAGGACTGCCATCCAGGAGCACGTGGGTCGTAGCCACATCCACACTTCACAAAGTGCACAAGCTGTGTTCTGGGCTTTGAAGTCGATCGACGCGGACAAGCTTTGATCGCTAATCCAATCAACCACTCTGACGGAGCCACATGAAGGTTTTGCATGACTTCATAGCCACGAAACAGCGGAAACTTCTTTGATGCTGGTTCCGTCAAAATCCCATCCAAAGAGCAATACAAGTACCCCCCCTCCCCGGCCCCCTCTCCCAAAAAAAGAAAGCGAGGAGAGTCGGCACTTGAATGCAGCCTGCACCTTTGATTGCGGTAGAAACAATCCACGAGAAGAATGAAAGAATGCACGAGCTCCGCGCAGTAAAAATAACGAGAATCTCCCCGACGTTGACAGGTAGGCGCATAAAAAAAGGGCAGAAATCCCATCCTAACAGAGAGCGGGGGGGAGAGAGAGAGTACTCTTTTCACCTGCCACTGAGTAAAGCCTAACCATGGCGAACTAAACCTCAAGATTGAGAGAAGGACAGCGCAGCCACTACTGATAAGCCCTTCGATTTGGCTTTCTCCGGCAGGCAAAGAGTCTCCCGCCGCTCCTCATATAAGATTTCTTGCAAGAACCTTCTCTCTCATATTGTAAGCATGTGAAATAATCTGCACACAGAGGCATGGACAACACACCCATGGCATGCTCGGCTAGGATTCTCCTTCGTGTACAAGTCTAAATACAAAGAAATTAAGCAACATCTTTATCTGCCATCATCACTTTTTACCACTTCAAAAGTATCCTCAATGCATCAACTGAAGGACAGCCTTTCCTGGCAAGCAGCTGATGAAGATTCTCATCAAATTAAGAGCACGCTTCACTTTCCAATGGACAATTCTAGAGCACATCCAAAACTTCATTCAAGAAAGGCCAAAATCCCGACAGGGGGCAATCGGCCAAGAAAGGTCTGATTGCTCTGCCACAGTGCAGGAGACCGACCTGACTCATATCCTGGCGAGGAAGATGTTGAACGAATCCCAGAAGCTCTGTACTGTCCATCTCTAAAAGCTGATCACTACACATCTCAAGTATTGCTGCACACCATGACCAACAACCACACCTTGATAAGCCATACCATTCCTGTTACGAGAAACAGTTCTAATATTGTAAACAGAGAACAAGAATGAAGATTTGGGGCTGAAACACTCACACAAGCAAACGTAAGGATGGAGATCAAATCCCTCGTCACTAGAAAAATACGTATCCCAAAGTCGCAAGACGCAAGGAAAGGGCAGACCGCGACATAAAAGAGACTGCACAGCAGGAAAGGAAGAGCAATCATTGGAACACTGGGATCATTGATATGATATATTTACAACAGAATCCAAGACACTGCAAAACTGGTAGAAATTGACATCGCAACTAACTGAATGACTAATCGCAAGTCCAACATAAGGCAGTTGCAGATGCAAAAGCAAAGATATTCAGAATTATAATGCAGAACCCAGGCAGATAACTGCAGGGGCCATTAGCGATTCCAAAGGCAGACAAAGGCAACAAGCCAATTGCCTTACCGGAACTTGAGGATATGCCCCTGAAATACGGCATTTCTTAAGATCAGACAAAAACCAAACGGAACACGAAAGTGCACGTCAACATGGAAGATCCACTCGTTAGCAAAAAGCGAAGTGAATATCTTACATGGAGCCAGGGGGCAGCCCATGATGATGGTTCAACTTCTTCCTCCTCAAAAGTCTCATATAAAGCAGGTTGAAGATTTCTGAAAAGCGTCATGAACTTAGCGAGGGTATGTGAAATGCGATCACCAGCGAAGGCATTTTCTGCAAGAAAACCAAAAAAGCAAAATCGATTATCATCGATTGTTCAGCTTACAAAAGAAAGGCAGAGTGAAACTGGATAGCTAGAAGTTCCATTGAGCACCTCCACGTCTAGCACAAACCAAACAAGAGAGTGCAGCAAAAGACGATGTTGCAACGAGACAACAAGAAGTTCACCAACTGAGGGGAAGACGCATGGAAGTAACGACTGCTTACGATGTCTCGCCATCAAAGCTTCAAAACAAGAATGTATGTCATGCTCATTGCCTATACAGTACACCAATGGGCCCAAGAGATGCACCATATCCGGGCTGCAATGAACAACCAGGAACCCGGTCAGCTATAGTCAAACACAAAGGCTCTAAATACCAAGTTTCATGGCTGCTATATGAAAACTTGACGGAAAACTGAAGCTTCCAAATGACGGTGATGATTACGGATCAATCGCTTATACGTCCACATCATCAGTTTCAATGTAAACCTCACTTTGCAAATCTCTGGAGAGTCACTAAAAATCAGCAGAATGACAAAGGGAAAATACTAGCCAGATCTTCTGTCTTGCTTGTCACAGCATGAATGCCTCGTAACATGTAGTCAGAAGTCACTTACCTATAATCTAAATGGTTGTGGCTACTTAAGTACGCACTCAACGCTCGCTCGAACACTCCGCGGATCCCTGGTTCATGAAACCAGGGAACTTCTGGCCGATACCGCTTTACCTCTCCCTGTAGGCCAAGAGAACGAAGGAAGGAAACAATCAGTACTTTGACGATATAGAAGCACACGATACAACATCCACACCTTCTGTAGAAATTCAGCTCGAACATCACTGCTCCAGAAACCCTACAAGCTTATTGGAAGAAGTACAAGACTCAAAGGTCACACAACAGACTTGGTCCTGCACCATGTGCTCTAGTCGTTTGAAAAACTTGCACTATTGAAAAGCGTTCCTATGCTTAGGCGAGCAAGGATGGCAATCTCACCCTGACATGTTTCATTACGTCCGAATTCGCTTTACTAAACTCGCCATAATCTACTGATTTTCTCCGTTCTAAGCCGACCTCCTCAGCTGCAGAATAACACATGGAAGACAGACTCAAGACAGTATATCAACTCACAGAATGGATCAAAATAGAAACAAAATACGGGACTCCTCATCACTAGGCTGCCGAGCAGGACCTTAGATCCACTCCTGAGACCATCCTAACTACTTTATTGCGATTTTTTCAGATTTTGCAGACGCAAATTGCACATTAGAATTCCGAAGATATCCAACTGCTATAAGCTACTCCGTCTACTACTACATTCACCATAAAGTCACCACTATCACCAAAAGTAAGCAGCCGCCTTGGAGATACAAAGGCAAAAAGGAGTGCTCACATCGATCAGGTTTTGCAACGCCGAGCAGAAACATCCACACTTGGCCTCGGAGCTGCGACGGAATTCCTTGTCTAGCCAATTCCCGCAGTCGCTCCACCTCTACTTGAACTTCTGATGACAAAATCTCCTCAAATTCCGCCAAGGTTTCTGCATCTTCCTCCTCTTCCGCTGCTTTGGAATTCAATAGTGTTCGTACTGATAATCTATCCGAGCCATCTGAACTAACTGTTCTGCTGTCGCTGAAACCGTTTGTATCTGTTGACACGATTACGGGCACTGTTGTCGTAACCACAACAACAGACGTCCGTCGAGATGGGAAGAAAGGTCAATACAAACGGAATTCAGTACAAAAAAGAGAGGTCAACTTCCAGATGCGATGCCTACGCTTCTTCCACTCAACAGCCTACCATCAGAATTGTGGAAGGAGGGAAAACGAGTGCAATTGGAATCAGTCGCATGAAAGAGAGAGCACTGCGAAGGTGCGTTAGCAATTGGCGAAGAATTGGTTGCAATTGGTGAGGAACGAGTTAACCTGCCTGAAAACCACTCCTTCGATAGAGGATCAAGATCGTCTGGACCGATAAACTCGTTTCTGTATCCGTAGGGAGGATTAGAGCCCGACATTCGCCCGCTTGTAGCGCAGGAACACAAAACAGAGTGGTTCAAGCCACACAAGAGCCGGCAGCTCAGCGGCTCAGCAGGCGGGCCACCGCGATTTTCAAACAGCAGCCCGCCTCCTCGTTCCGAATTTCGTATTGACATGTTTGAGCATTTTAAATACCCATCCACGCGCTTGCCTTTCCGAAAACCCTTCCAATCTACACTCCGATCATCTACCAAGAGTTGAAAAAACGTCCCGGGATGCTGCAAATCTCATAACCAATTCTCGCTACCATCCTCCCTCGCAATTTACCTCCTCCCGTCTCTCACGCTCCCCCCTGTTCCACTGACGGCAGCCTCCTCGACCTCTCCCTCGCAGGCAGCCGCCATGGCAGCGAGACGATGGCGACTACTCCAGCTCTCCTGCTCCTCCGCCTGCTTACCGCCACACTGCTGGCCGCCAGGTGGCGCCCTCCCATTGGCCCTCGCCGGGGGGCACATTTTCTGAGGGCCACGGAAAGGGGCGGGCGCGTCCGCCTCCAACCAAAACAGCGGAGCCGTACGGACCGCCAAAAACGGCCGTCGCCAACGACCGTACTATTTCGTACGGAAACCAAATAAATGGCAGCCGTCGGATCGAGAAATTTGGACGTTCTGGACCGTCCGATCGACCGGTGCTGAATACCGCGGAAGACGGATGTACGGCCGTCACGAAGCGTATGACCGTACAGGGACAGGGAAGGGGACAGGGTGACAATGACGTCATTCATACGAAAACACAAGTGTGCCTTGTCTGTAGCGGTTCGCGAAAATTAAAGTTAGGAAAAATGTGCGGTTCCGAATTGTTCTTTGGTTCGCTTAAATTAGGGCTGGAGGGTCCAATGGCGGGACGGGGGCCGGCGGCGCGGAGGCAGGTCTTGGAGCAGCAGGCAGCCGGGCCGAGTCAGTCGACAAGGGCTGGAGGAGCTATGGATAGGGTTAGGGGTTAGGGGTTAGGGTTAGAGTTAGGGTTAGATTAGGATTGGGGTTGAGGGTTAGGGTTGGAACCTTAGAGGTAGGGCTGGCTAGAGGTAGGGTTAGGGTTAGAGGTAGGGTTAGGGTTAGGGTTAGGTCTAAGGGTTAGGATTAGGGTTAAGGGGTAAGGGTTTGGGCTAGGGTTAAGAATTGGGGTTGGGTTAGGGTTAGGATTAGGAGTAGGATTAGGGTTAGGGTTAGGGTTAGGTTTCGTTGGAAAAGTTGATCGGTTGTCGATTAGTTCTAAAGAGTTCGGGGCCAAACTTTGGGCTTGCACATATGGTGGTGATGATGGCAAATTAGCCGTGGATGAATCTCAAGAGCTCAGTCTCATAGCCGTTCAAACGTTTTCCTTAGTCATTTGTGACCGACCGGATCCTCGTGGTTCCTCATGTTGTTGTTGGCCATGTGCATTTGATGGCATCGCCATCTTAAGATCAATGCCAGATCCATTTCATCTCAAGTTATATTTTGCATGCATGTATTTTCCTGGAATTGAACCGCCTGCAATAGTAGAAGGGCTTTACGGACATGGACGGGGATGTGAATGGATATGTGTATATGTGTGTATGTGTATGTGTTATTTGCATGGGCATTGCTGGATTTTTCACGCATGTGCATGCATGGCATATCTGAATGTGCAATCCAAATCTGTTTGCGTGGCGATCGGACCACGCGATGACATCTTTGTCACGTGGTCAAGGATTATGCTAAGGATAATGTTCAGGACTTCGCGGCTCCACTTGCTCTGAAAGTTGCAAGGAGCCGAATACAAGTAAACATGAACTAAACCTGTCTGCTCCCAGCAGTTGAAAGTGACTGAATTGGGCACAAAGTTGGGCACAAAGAAACAGCCATGGAGCTCGTATTGCTCACTGCGAAGCAGGCGACTAGCTTCCCCATCCTCACCTGCTGACCATGAGCAAAAAAGGGAGCAGAAAAATAGATTCTAGCCGATCGACTACCAGCAGAGTCTAAAAAAGTAAAAACTGTTTCTCTATGCTTAACAAAAGCAACGGCATCGCCTGCACGTTACTGCGCCGAACAGAGCTCAGAATCAGAATCGTATAGCGGATCAAATAGGCTCAATGCCGAAGGTGAACATGAACGTGCCCTTGGGAAGCTCCATATAAAACGCAGCCGAATAAGGCATTATCGCCGTACTTCCTCAGTGCTGCTGGGGAATCATTTGGGAAAAGAACAGCTCTTTGAAGTTTAGAGAGTTTCAAGCGGTGACTTTGGCATGAGCCGTGATCCATTGAACCATCGTGGCCACTCCAAACCCAGTGCCCCCCCCCTTCTTTTCGCTCCACACCGGCCCTGCAATGTCCAAATGGGCCCATGGAATCTCCTTGTCCACGAACTGTTCATAAACAACACGAGGACAAAGGTGTCAACTGCTTCATACTGTCGCATATTCCTCGGAGCTCGCCCAAGACTTGCAGTTTTGAACGGCACATGCAGTAAAGGTTGCAGCGAGGAGATGCATGAGGATGAAGGACAGGGACGTTATTGGATGAATAGTCTGTGTAAAAGCTGGGTGACGCTGCCCTTCCAGAGAAATGCTGCCTGAAAACTAGCTAGGCGTCAAGCACCAAGGATTACCTCTTTCAAGAAAAGTGCTGCTGTGATGGAGCCTCCTGGACGGCCGCCAGTATTCACAGTATCGGCAATATTCGATTTCAGCATTTCTCCATAGCCTTCCTCCATGGGCATTCTCCACAGCTTCTCTCCTGCAGCCTTAGAGGCTGCATCCAGCTCCTCAGACATCGAGTCATTTGGAGTGAACATGCCTGCAGGCAGCGCCAACCCCATCGCAGCTGAGAAAATCAGTCACTCCTCCTCCTTGGGGTGCACCAATAAGGAGGCAAGGGAACAATTGACGAACAGCTGTTTGGACAAGAGTGGTGAAAAGAAATGCTGAGTACGTGAGACCTCCCACGCGCAGCAAGCACAGGAAAACAATAGCGGATACAGACTTTCAAAATCATCACGAAGGAGCAATCAGACCTGCAATGTCATTTCCGAGCGCAATGATGCAGGCGCCAGTCAATGTTGCCATATCCACAATCTGAAAAGCCACAAACAAGTTGTTAAAATTGATATAGAGGGAAGGGCAGCGGATCTTAAAACGAGTCTACCTCTGCAAGTTCCCACTGCTTCGTTGCTACTCTAAAGGGGCACCAAAGCACTTTCTGCCCCCACAAAAGAACTCAGGTGCTCCAATGCAGAATGACAGATGCACCTAAACATCGAGCAAACTTCCTTCTCCGCACCTTGAAGTTCGGACTGTCATAATGTCATATTTTTGGGATAAGTTCGTTTAACAGCACTCAGAAGCCTTTCGTTATTTATCTTCTCTTCGGCTAACAATGAATTAGACCCCATATAAACCTAATGTACCTTGTGAAACTTGAGAGCTGGAGATGGCATCACAACAGACAATACACCAAATGCTTTTGGCAATAAAGAGCACATTCAACCAGTCATTCAACTTCTCACCCCACCTTATTAGGGCCCAGCTTGCAGGCATAGACAAGAGCATCTGCAAGTGTGAGGCGGCCCTCCGCATCTGTGTTATTCACCTGCCATGATTCCAAGGATGGATAGTGAGAAAAACGGGAAATTGAGGCTGCCGCAGTCCATGTAAGGCTAGTGTCATGATCGATACCGAGCTGTTCTTATTACAAATCTTCAATACTGAAGACTATGATGAAAAATCATTGGTTCCAAAAGTGACCCTCTTGGAAGAATGGACTGCCTTCAAACAACCCAAGTAACTATGCAATTTCGCCTTCTCTCCTCTCAACTCACATAAGACCGCTGCACGTTGAAAACATATAGAAACAGTCCCTAATCTGTTACATTGTATGAAAGAAATAAATCCGACGGCTTCAATACTGAAGCAACAAGCAGACCTTAGATACTAACCGCTTGCCAAAAACCGAGTTTTTGCTTCCCTGAACTAAAAAAAATATATATATTTGGCCTGACATGAAATAGCTCCACCCACCTCAATGGTTCTACCATTAGAAGCTGTCAAAATATCTCCTGGCCGCATGCCCGTTCCACTGATCATATTCTCACAGGCCGCAACAATAAAGTGGACCTGAGACACGTCAAGGCTTTCTTATAAGCGCCCAGTTCATCCTTTACAACGACACACGGAAACTGAATCTTGTAGAACTAGCATCTCTATTCGCAAAACACCTCCACGAATACAATCTATTGGTGTCTTTGCATTGAAGCGAAGCGAGGTAAAGCGAGGTGAAGCGAGGTATAGAAATCAACTCCAAATGAAGAGGAATAAGCCACCTTCAAGAGGACAACTCCTACCTCAACCCCAGGGGGTTGGAGAGCTCCGATAGCCTTAGCAGCTCCAAGTGTAGCTCCCGCTCCGCCCATGTCAAACTTCATGAGCTCTATCATGGAACCGGGGCCTGCCTTGATGTTGTAGCCTCCACTACAGCAACCACACAGAATCCCACCGTCAGGGAACTAAGTAACATTGTTCTAGTTAGTTAGTTAGTTAGTCGTTCGTCGTGGAGGCCAAGAGCTCTGCCAATTTCTGCATATGCCTTGTCAAAGCAAGCATTTGCAAAGTCCAAAATAATGTGTATTGGATTGTAAAAAGCATATCGGACCCTAGTTCACCTGTCAAAAGTGAGTCCCTTCCCGATAACAGCGAGCTTTGTCTCAACAGGTCCTTCAGGAGTGTATTTAAGATGAATGAAGCGCGGTGGATTAGTAGAAGCAGCAGAAACTCCCAAATATGCGCCCATGCCAAGCTGCTCACACTCCTTCTCGTCGAGAATTGTTGCCGTCATAACATCGCTGTGTGCAAAAGCGATGGCTTCTGCCACTTCCGCAAGGGCGCCTATGCAAAAAACCAATCAAATCTTAAGCTTGCTAAACATCAACAGCCAGTGGCGCATTAGCAAAGGCTTGTCACATGACAAGCGCGAAAATCACAGGCGATGCATTCCGGAGAGAGGCAATCTTTGGCAGCAAACTTTATAATTAAATGGATCACTAAGGGCGTTAAGCATATGGTATAATCTTCTTCCAGATGCATACTTGCAAGTATAATTCGAATACTGCAAAGATGTAAAGTGGTTCAGCTCTGCAATCCCAGAAAGTAGTTTTCAGTACCGTGACGAGCTTTCAAACCGCTTCTCAAACCTGTCTTTGAACCAACAAGACGGCTTAACGTCAAATTTCGCTCATGAAAGATCACCCAACACGTCCAGACTCGCCCCTTGTGCCCTTCTTGCCCTTTACTTTGAGGAATACATACAAGGTGTCAAAACGTTGGCTGGGGCATTGACAAGCTGCTTGGTGAGGATGATGCCAGCAGCAACGCGGACAGCACGGCCAATCGCCTCGCTGATTTCTGCACTGCTGCCAAGGCCAAGAATGGCCACTGACTGCAGCGAGGGTGGCTTCACCTCAGCCTTAAATCTGGAGTCCTCAAACGCTCCAAGCAATACCCCTGCCATCAATCAAAGCATATTCAAACTATGTCAAGAAGCACAGTCCCTTCCGTTCCATGGGTGATGTAACATAGCACTACATGCAGGTAGCACGCCAAGCGTAAGTCATGAACAGCAAGAGCTCATCCTCACATAGCCTTGTCAATGGTGACATATAGGAGGTTCCGTGTGGTCCCGACTTCTCACCTTCAGAAACGAAACCAGCTGCTGCTGCTGCTGTTGCATGTGCGAGGTCTGATGCACCAATGACGCCCAGCGCCGCTGTTACTGCTTTTGCCTGCTTTGCTGCAGTGGCAAGCACTCCGCCAACGCCTTTCCAAGCCCCTGCTGAAGATGCGTTTTCCTTCTTTCCCAGCCCTGCCAGTCCAATCCTCTTGACTCCCTGGCCTTGAAGCCTGACAATTACTGTCTGGCCTGGCTTGGCTTTGAATTCCTCTTCGGCTGCCACTTCGCTCAGAAGGCCTGCCAGAGCAGTGTCCACCTCTTTCAATGCAGGGTCAACAAAGTTGTTCGCGTCATCCAGAGCGTCCTGAAAGACTCCAATGAGGAGGAGGTCGCCCTTGAAATCCATGGGTGGAGTGTCAAGGCACTTGAATTCAATCTGTAAAAGTAACAGGCAAGCACTAGTTCGATTATGTCATGGCCAATTCGCCGCTCTGAAAAAAATAACATATCTTCATAATCGGGAAAAGAAAATAGACTTACTTATCCTTATACCAGCTCCTTTTCCATACTAGCTTACTCCTATTCTCCAAGGCCAAGGTCTTCATCAAGTTCTCAATTCTGTCCAATCTTCCAAACGTCGGCCTCCTTGATATCAGTCCCCTTTGCTTGATGTCCAATTAAGGAGTTCAGTTGAATTCCTTTTATTGTGTTCTAGACTTCCAGATGCCTATACTGAGGTCTTGACAATACCTCCGGCACAGAAGGCTTGGACGGAGTTGTTAGGCCGACAGTGGTGGCACCATTTGAAGAGGCGGACGTAGCAGGTTGAGCGACTGTCAAGGGCACCTCCTGTGCACGAGCAACCAGACGGCGGACTGCCAACTCCTTGCATCGCTGCTCCTTTACAGAGGTGATGTGTCTACTTCTGACAGCACTCCCAAACCAGCCTGTTGCAATGGAAACAGCAGCTTAAAGACAAGTTAAAATGAGCTGAATTAGTGAATGACAACGTTTCAGAAGTTACGTTGAAAACAATTGTTTGTTTCTCATTTGTTTACCTATTATGTCTGCATAAACAACGACACACAGGACGAAGGAGGATACATAAAGGAAAGAAAACGCCTAAGGTGCTAAAATACAAAAGCGCAATACCGCTTTGCGCCTTGATTCAGAAAGAAATCAAGGTTTATTCTTCTGGACATATTAGTTTCTCGTTTCGGCCCACTACATTGCATGTAATTTGTATGCATGTCCTTCAAGATAAAAATTGTGACTATGGTTGACAAGGTGGAGGATAAGAATAGTTTTCGTCACACAACTGTGTGCTTCTAGAACGTCGTGTACCTTCATTAAATGCCATGCGTCAGAAACATGGCACTTGCCTTAAAAATTCTCAGCAGAGGCACGTTCGTGCTACTAGTAACATACTTTTAAATTCTCAGACATATGCTGGTTTTTTTACCACAAAATGCACCTAAATTACTGTGACATCAGATCCCTCTATACCCTCTGGAATAAACCAGCTCAATTCAGTTACGTACCATTCTGCAACTGTCTCAGCGGCAGCGAAACATTGCCACTTTCCCGCACTCCGCTTCTCCCATCCCTGCTGCTGCCTGTTGCAGGCAGAGGTGACGACAGACGAGCAGTCTGCGCTGGCAATAGCATGTCTGCCATCACTACTGCCATTTTCCGCAAAGCTCTCCCTCCGCCCCTCGCCACTTCTGGTGCCTTCCCCGAGCTTGCAGGCCGCGCCTTCCCTGCCAAGCAACCCGAGCCTAAGCAGGCGCCCTTGAACTTTGAAGCCTTGGAAATGTTCAAGGACGAGGGAAATGGCAGCAAGGTGAAGGGGGAGTGTGAGCCAATCAGGCCACGTGGCCCCGAGGGCACATGTGACCACAGTTTGTAAACACTGAACAGTACTGTAACTGCGAACTGGAGGTGAAACGGACGGTGTGGATGTCCTCCGCCGTACCATATATAGGACGGCCAAGATGAATCCAGCGAGCCTGGCGTTTGGACGGCTCAGATGCGTCCGGATGATTCCAATAGACGGTTAAGATTCATCCAGCGCGCTTGTAATGGGCCGTCGAGCATTTATCCATGTCGGAAATGAACGGTCAAGATGCGCCCCCTATGTACCAGGAAACTGCAAGGCCTCGTTTTCAGACCACCCTCCGCGGCAGCTGGTGAGGGGTCTTGGTCTAGGGCAAAAAACTAAGGGAGAAAAACGTGTGCAAGTCTACGGCTGATAAGAAGATTACTACGCTGAAGTGGATAGGAATGGGAGCGAACCAAATGCTATGGCGGTTTACCGCCCCTTCTGTTTATTCTTGTCCTTCATCTTTCCAAGTCTCAGATGGGCCTCGGTTAGTTTTGCATAACCAAAGACCTCAATGTGCACGCCTTGTTGAGCTTTTTAATATGGACGAGAGCTTATAAGTCAGCCCTAAAAATTATCATATTTTTCTGGATCGAAGATCGGGAAGATAATGGCTCGTAGCGGTTGTCAGTAAGCTGCATGTCCATCATGCGAAGCCCAAGCTATCCTCGTCTGTCCTCCTCCGTACTCCTCCACTCCAGCCATCTCTTAGATTTCACCGAGATGTTCAGAAAAACCTATGTCTTAAAATGATGGCCTGCTTGAACGCGATTTTATTCGTGTGTTTTGATATGAATACAACAGGCTCCTAAGAAGGCTGGTCGTTTCAAGGTTTTATGAATTCGGTTGGGGATCCCTCCATTTTAATTTCTTTAAATTAGCATACATGTCCTTATGCTACAACTGAAGCCAAGTGGCCCTACCAATCATCCCTAAGAATGTGATGATCAAGTAAGCTGAATCTGGGGGGATCATCCATATGAATACAAAGATCATCCGTATGAATTTGGTTTTATGCCTGCGCCTTAGAATTTCCAACACCACTCACGTGCCATTCATTGAGAACCATTTTCATTGCAAAAGTGGAATCATAAATTCGCTTTCCAAAAAACTTTGTACATGACGTTACACACTGAAGTATCAGCAACTGGGGAGTGCAGCGCTCTACGTGCCAACAGCCTCCTCACATGCCTCTTCGAGGCTCACTTGCCCAAACCAAGCTCGACACGCACTCAACACTTTTATGTACCACGCATTAATACAAACCTTCACACGTATGGCTATGGCCGTCTTTCTGACAGAGACGCTTCACACTCTCACATACAAACTTCACACCTTAACAGTCCATTACTCTTTTGTGAGCCTTGACGCTGTCCATTACTGTCCAGGCAAGTTGGACTTGGCATCCGCCACGACATTGTCAGCCTTGTCCTTAACCTTCTCCACCTCAGAGTTAGCCGATCCCGTCAAATTCTGCAAAAATGTTAAAACACATAGCTTTAGCGTCATATGCTCCCAGTCATGGGTGCTGTTCAGCATCATTAACTATGAATGGTGAACCGCGTGAAACAATTCCAGCTATAACATCCGGTCTTACCTGGAAGGCACCCTGAATGGAGGAAAACAAGTTCGGCGATTGGTCGGTCACATTCGAAGCTTTGCTGGCCACATCGGACGCGCTGGACTTCACGTCATCCTGTGTTTCACACATGTGCCATCCAAATATTGACTCAACTCCAGCTGACTATATTTCGGCTTCGCACTTGTCATAAAGATGATTGATACAAAAACAGCCAAACGATTATTGAAAACAGCGACGAAAAAACGAAGGTTTATCCCGATAACACTGTCAGAGGAAACCGAGCCATAAGATTGCAAGAAATTCACCTGCACTTGTCCAACAATGTCTTTGGCCTGCTCGCCTGACTTGCCCACTCCTTGCTGAATTCCCTGCAAAGCCTGAGCAGGCCCACTGCCAGCCCTGCAAGCAGAAACGGTGCATTTCAGGTGACCTCTAAAGTACACGTACAGAACCGCAGAAAGTCACTGATGGTTTAGATGGCAGAGGCACTGGACTCAAGACGAGCCAAAAAGAGAGCAACTCCGCGCCTTATCCAGCAACTGGCTTCTCATTCATAGCAGCCAGTTTTTTTTAGCTCGTGCATTCTGTTAAATCACGAAGGCAGGAGCCTCACTTCTGAGCAAGCTGGGAGGTCTCGTCGGGAGCAGATCTGCCTGGGCCAAATCGTGGAGGGGACTCATTTGTAGTCAGAGTGTCAGCAGCCTTCAGGAGCTCATCTGCCTTGTTTGCAGTTCGCTCCGCTCCATCAATGCCAGGGCCGGATGTTGCAAGGGAAGATCCACTAAGGGTGACGGAAAGAGCCGCGGCTGCTCCGACAAGGGAGCTTATGAAGACGCCAGTTTTGCTCGGTTGCGCTGACTCGACCTCCTGCAAAAAAGAAACAACCCGTAAGAATAGCGCTCAATATAAAATGATGCAGTAATGTAGAGCGGTTGAATTAAACAGAACAAAGAAATATACAGGGCAATGCTGCATCTCCTATTTCGAGTAAAAATTTGTTTGCGACCAGCCATCTTGCTTACGACTGCAGTGTTAATTCCAGAAACAAAGTGGAAACTTTGCAAGACAGGATGCTCACAGAGACTTCAAGAAATGTGAAAATATTTCAAGATAGGAAACAACTCATGTCTGACCGCCTGCCTTAACCTGAAAATCAGTGCTGTAGCAGACGAATCTTTCATTGCAACCTGCTGATAGACATATATACAAACGCTCATCTTCATCAAAAAACGGATCATACCTCTGCGGATGCACGAATGGCTCTATATGCCACTCCGCGTGAAACAGAGCGCTGCTTTCCCATAAAAACGACAATGCCAGACTTGCCGTTTGGGCGAGCGCTTGGAAGCACTGCCGGCACGGAACAAGAAGCGGCCATGGTGGTTGCTGCAGTGATAGTTGCCATACTGATGATTTGCGCAACTCAGAAAGGTGCGTGAATAGAAAAACTGCAGAAAATATTCCTCTTCAAAGCTTTTTGCACTTGTCTCCAACGCTGCAAGTTTGAAACTCTTGCAGCCCCTTTTCAAGCCTTACGCCCTGCCAGGGCTGGGACAGGTGGCGGTTGGCGGTCGTTTCAAGGCCATGGCTAAGGGCGCCACGTGGCAGCTCAGGGAAGGACAGAAACGACAAGGAAGGTTCGAGAAGACTGCGGCTTCCAAGGGGCGGACCCCGAGCGCGCGACGCGTGGCACCGGCGGACTTCCCAGCAGGACAGCTCTCCACGTGGCGGCCACGTCGGCGTTGTTGAGAACGCACTCAACGACAAAATGTCGGTGCCGCCCCACGCGACCACGAAAGCGACAAGTTTACATTTTGCACGCGGGTGAATTACCGCCGACAAGGTCTAGAAAAATCTGCAAATGTGTTCACACTGGGAAGCCAATGCCGGCCTTCGTCGTTGTCGGCGTAAGGGACAAGTTGAATACAGTACTGCAAAGGTGCATGTAGCGCGCTGTTACAGTTGGAGTTCAACTGGAAATGGATTTTCTTCCGGACGGTGCGCATGTGAATGCTGAGGGGGCACAGGCAGCCCCTTTCCCTGCCGGCCCTGCTCTGCTTTGGGAGCCGCTGCTCCCAAGCTACAGGGGAGGGCAGCGGGCAGCCATGGCCATGGCGTCGGGTCGAGCAATCCTCTCTCGCTCGGCGAAACGCTTCAGTTCACGGTGGACAATGGTTGCTGGTATGCATGGCCTTCCATCGTCTGGCATGCTTAGTGAGGCCGATGAAGGGCCCATTGACGGCCGCAAGTACAGCATAGGGAATGGGCCTTCCACCATGAAGGCGGCAGTCTTGTGGAAGGCGAAGGGGTCGCTGGAACTGGAGCTTTTGCAGATTCCCCGACCAAAGGCGGGGGAGGTTCTTCTGAAAGTAAAAGGTATTAATTTGCACCTCAATGACGCTGGGAAGCCGGGTGTGCAGGAGAAAATGCTTCTGATTGTCAGATTATTGACAGAGCGTTTGTTTCGAACGGTTGACATGTGTTATTTTTTCTCATAAAAACTTTATACTTCCCATGCAGAACCTTGAATGCTTGCTGTGCCGGAGGAAGAATAAGTCTAGAAAGTCGTACGCCGATGACTTGAACCACTGCTGCTTCCCCATCCCACTCTCGTTCCTTACCGCAACGGTCACAAAATGTTTAACATTTTCGCGCCTCGCCAACTCCTTGTTGAGTGTGAATAAACCATCTCTAACAATGACGGACAGTTGGTCGTGACTTGATTTTATCCAAACTGATCCCTACATCGTGGCTTTTCACGTCTGGAGTTATCTGACATGTAATTAACTTATGGATTAATCAAAATTTTCCGGAGCTTGCAGCATGCGGAGTCTGCCATACAGATCTGCATGTCCTGAAGGGCGACCAGCCGTTCCCCATCCCATGCGTCCTCGGCCACGAGGTGACCGGAGAGGTGGTGGAGCACGGGCCCAACACCGACCCAGGCACCGTCAGGAGGTGGGAGTCTCCCAATGGGCAGCTATTCCGGCCCTTAGAGAGTGCTCTCGGCCCCTTCATCCCTTAGAGCGCATTGCTTTACTTAGGTGTTGCACCTCCGAGATGCAGCCTTGGCAGTTTGCCCTAGCTGAGCGAGGTGCATCACGGTCAGAGGGGGTGATGTGGGGCAGAGTGCCCCTTGGATCACGCGTTGTGGGGGCGTTCATAATGCCCTGCGGTGGCTGCTATTTCTGCACCCAGGTGCAATTTCCACTGCTGCATTATCAAAGAGCAGCAAAGGCTTGAGTAGTTCGCACTGTTTACAGCGCCTAAGCTTTGCGGTACCGCCCTGCAGGGTAATGAGGATATCTGCTCCACATTCTTTGACTATAACCGTATTAGGGGCGGTCTCTACGACGGTGAAACAAGGCTTTTCCGTGCATCTAATGGAGCACCTATTTCCATGTACTCCATGGGTGGCTTAGCGGAGTTCTGTGTAATCCCTGCCACGGCTGTGACTCCTCTCCCCTCGTCTCTGCCATATGCGGAGTCAGCTATTATGGGGTGCGCCATGTTCACAGCCTATGGAGCCATGCGCAATGCAGCCGACATGCGGGCAGGGCAGACCGTGGCTGTTATTGGAACTGGTGGTGTTGGTTTAAGGTACTCCCAACATTCAACTTGTCTTCTTAAAAAAGCAAATTGAAAATTTCTCTGGAACGATTTAAGCCTTGAGAGCTTTTATCGCAGGGCTTTAGCAATAAGGTAGTCATTATCTTTAGGAATCTCCTCAGTGTGCGCATCCAACTTTTCATGCTGACATCAAGCCTTTGACTCAACAGTACCTCGCCCTGTGCTCCCCCTACGCCCTCTCTCCCTCTCCCTGCTCCTCGTTTTCTCCCCTCTCTCTGGAGGTCCTCCCAGTTGCGTTCAGGTAGCCAAAGCCTTCGGTGGAAGCGCCATCATTGCTGTGGATGTGGCTGAATCCAAGCTTGAAAGGGCGCGAACTCTGGGAGCGACTCACACTATCAATGCTTCTTCACAGGATGTGGTGGCCACTATTCAGGTGAGGACCTCCCTCAGCCAAAATGAAACAGAAGGTCTTTAATAGAGCATGTGCGAATGTGTTCCCCCGCCATATTAGCAGCCCCAAATTGGTTCTCTCCTTCACTTTTGTTCTTGTCCTCCCTTTCTCCTCTCAAGTTAGGTTAGAAAACCCTTTCAGCTGGAAGTAAACGTTGCTTTCTGCTTTACCCCCTGACAATGTAGTGTCACTTTAAAATCCATGCAAAGAGCATGGCATGGAAAGGGTATATGATGTCTGAAAAAGTGCCTTCACATATCCAGGAAATCACAGGAGGGCTCGGAGTGGACATAGCGGTAGAGGCTCTCGGCAAAGCGAGCACATTTGCGCAGGGGGTTCTCTGTGTGAGAGATGGAGGGAGGGCAGTCATGGTGGGAATTGCGCCCAAGGGCGTAACTGCAGAGGTGGATATTGCACGCGTGGTGCGCAGGAATGTGAGTCCCTGCGAACCTAATTTTTTCTCAGTCTTGCTCTTTGAACCAGCAGATGCGGTGATGGGAAGGAGAGGAGCTATAGATTGTAGAATATGAGCTCGTCGATAGTTGGAAAATTCCATGGTTGAAATCCTTGTCTCTTGTTTTGACTTCTGGCTAAAACCAAACTAAGTCTTTCTGGCTCGGACTTCTCTTTGGTTCTTGGAATGTTGGTGGCTGAAGCCCTAAGCTGTGTGGTGGCTGAAGCCCTAAGCTGTGTGGTGGCTGAAGCCCTAAGCTGTGTGGTGGCTGAAGCCCTAAGCTGTGTGGTGGCTGAAGCCCTAAGCTGTGTGGTGGCTGAAGCCCTAAGCTGTGTGGTGGCTGAAGCCCTAAGCTGTGTGGTGGCTGAAGCCCTAAGCTGTGTGGTGGCTTTGCCTGGCTCAGATCTCCATTGTGGGGTCCTATGGCGCCAAGGCGCGCAAGGACCTCCCGACCCTCGTGAGGATGGCGGAGAGGCGCCTGCTGGACGTCGCCTCCGCCGTCACGGAGCGGCACCCCCTCGAGGCCGCGGCCCAAGTGTACGAGGCCCTGGAGGAGGGGAGGATCGTCGGACGGGCGATTGTGGACATGGAACTGTGAAGGGCAACGGAGGGCTGCAACGGAACGCTTTATCATTTACACTGATCCGGTGGTGGCCTTATAGTCCAGATTCGATGTCGCCACAAAGTCAAGCTTCTTGTGGAGTAAAAAGTTGTTGTTGTTGGATGTTTGTGAGTGGTTTCCTCATCCGGAATTTTCATAGTTGTTGTGTTGGACAAAAAATGGTTCCCTAAACCCTAGAAACCCTAAAGTTTGTTAATCTAAAATGAAGAAAATGCCAGGCTGAAGTTCGCTGTACCGTACGTCGACCGGCGTCGCGGTTATTGTGGCAGTCACAGTCGTAATACATTGGTATTTTGGCTAGAGTTTCCACAACGCCCTACCCGATCGCGCGCCGCCACGTGGCAGCTTCGGTTCACGTGGCGACCACGTTGCCATAGCTGCCACGCTGGCTCACAAAGGACACGTGGCGCGCTCCCGAGCATGCCATGTACGAAAGTCTCGCAAGCCTGAACGTGAAATTTGACGTGGCGCGTTCCGGGAGGCGCTGACGGAGTCCCAAAATCCTGACGCAAACAAGGTGGGAAAACGGACGGTCAGGATGTGTCCACGTGTACAGCCCGACGACCAATGGGGTGCCGCGTGGTGGTTCTTCATCCCTGCGGAACTTCCACCCTGGCACGCAATGAATTGCCACATGGCACTCTCTTTTGTAAGAGTCTCAATTGGACGGCTGGATCTGTTCCGTTCCTTCATCCGACGGTCAGATTGAGATCCACTGAAGGTCGACGATTGCACTCCAAATCTGGATTCTGGATTTGGTGAACCTGCAGGCGAATCGTCCAATGAAGACCCGCCACGTGTATAATTTGTAACGTGGCGAGTTCCTATTGGTGGATGTTTGACACAGAAAAAACTGACTTCCTCCTGTCCGCGTCGGCTGAAGAGGGCGCGGCGGAAGGGTGCTTTCTTTCCTTTCCCGCGCTGGAAGCCATGGCGGGGGGGCGCGCTCCGGTCCGCGGCCTGCGCTACTTGAGGAGGGAATTTGTGGATCTGGATCAGGAAGGGAGGAAGGGTGGGTGGTGGTTTAGGAGAAGGGGAAGGAGAAGGGAGGCTTCGGAGCAGGATGAGTCTGCTGGACGTGCTTACGCGAGTGGAGGCGGTCTGCAAGAAATATGAGAAGTATGATATGGAGAAGCAGAGGGAGAAACGGCAGCCTGGAAATGACGTGTTTCTGCTTCTGTATCAGGATATGCTGCTCCAAATTGGCGCTGCTGAGGAGGTGCGTATCAGGAATCGGCAATGAAGCGTGGTAGAAGCCATCTACTTGTGTTTTTGCGTAGTTTTTGACCTCTTATTGATAATTTTCTTATTTTTTTTTTCAGAGATCTTGTGAAGCAGCCATTGAGAGGAATCGGGCCACCATGGCAGCCATAAACTCAGAAATAAGGCGCAGGAAAGCGGCCATTGCCGTTGAAATCCCCAAACTCGAGAGACTGGCCTCCCGCAAGGTGAGATTCCCCCCCCCATTATTTTTGGCAAATAGATTGCTCGTTGCATACAACGAAATCGGCAAAACAGTAAGGCATGGCCTTGCTTTCGGGCATGACTCGTTGAATTCCTTAATTTCACGCAGTGTAAGGGAAGTAAAGAGAAGCACGTTTGTAAACAGAGTGTGTATCATAGTTCTACTCAACATGACCTTCTGACGTGCTTGCAGGCAAAAGGGGTCTCTGCCGAGGAGCTTGCTGCTCGGCCGAACCTTGTCGTGGCCTTAACGGAAAGATTAAACAATGTTCCTGATGGTTTAACGAATCGCTCTGGAGCTACATCTGCTGTCAAGAAATCAGAAGCTAAATACGGTTTTCCAATGGAAGGTAACCTACCAATTCAGGTCAAACAGTTTTTTGCACTTCGTAGCTCGGCAATTTTTTTTTCGGTCTGCATTCAGCATTTAGTGATTATGTCAAACAAGTTACTCTATGGGCACAACATCGCCACAGTGGTGACCGAAAAAGGAGAAACAGGCACGTAATGCTTGAAGTCCCGCTTGAATTGACAAAAGTGCTGAGTGACTGCAGGTGACTTGGAGTCTCGGCCGGAGTACTGGAAGGAGACAGAACTCTCCACAGCATTTCGTTCCGAGTTTAAAGAGAGGAAAGCTAAACAGGTGAGCTTCAACGTTCGTTCGGTTTAAGTGAAAAGCTCACTCACTTGTCATATCTCGGAAGTCTTTATTCGTGGAGAATTCAACTGTACTCCCCACAACTACCCCAAGGTGCAATCGAATTTGTATTCCGTTACTTCCACGTACAAATGCTGTGGTTCTGATGTCGCCGCTGTTTTCTTAAAATGAGTCGTTGTCCTACAAACTAACTTGTCTTCTGAGGATGGAGTGGCAGTGCAGGACCAAAACCTGGACATCATATCGGAAGGTCTTAATACTCTGAAAAACTTAGCAACTGATATGGGAGAGGTGAACCCCTTATCCATCACCTGGCCCTGCAATTTACCATATGTTCACAGAGGATGTCCAGAGTTTCCTCTGGAATTCCATAGATTCTTTTTTCAAGCCTCGCTTCGTCTACTCTTCCTGCAGGAACTTGACAGACAACAACCTCTGGCAGATGAAATAGAGTCCAAGGTGGGTCTCACTCCTTTCACGCCCCAAACAGACACTCTTGTAGAGGTAATGCATGCTTTGCATCGTCTTCCATATGGCACTGCTACACCATAGGATATCATTAACAACCGTTCAAAATGGGCTGATGTTGCACAGCAGACTTTTCCATGTTGTCTGAAGATAACTCGTCAGTTGCTGTAATTTCCAGGCGGTCGCATCCACAGAAGAAATGAAGCAGACCAACCGCCGGCTGAAGCAAACACTTCATCAGGTAAACACCATAACTGCTTAGGGTGATTCTTCCAAAACCCTATTATTCCCAGTAAAACATTGGAGGACAGGTGCTCAAGATCCTTTTTTTTTCGAACACCAATAGCAGACGAAGGGTTCACAGACTTTGCTCAGCATACCCCATCAAACACATTGAGTGCCATATAGAGTTGTTGGGGGTTTACAGTTCCATTGCTCGACGTATGCTTGCAGATGCGTTCGAGCCGAATGTTCATTATCGACATCATCCTCCTCTGCATTATTCTGGGCCTCGGAGCATATCTCTATAAGTGAGTTCTACCCGACGGCTGATGAATCATCCAACGTCCTGGTTGTCTAACGCACGATTTCCGGCACCTTTCACAATTTTATAGGAGCCCAGGAGCCAGTGCTTCATCTTGTTCTCTATCGCCAGATTCCCGCTTTACGCCTTGCTGCTCCTTTTTTGCTTTGTGTACCTCCAAGCATTGACCTCGCTTCCGCCAGCAACTGCGCTGAATCTCTTCTCCCCTCACCCCAGCATGTGTGAATTCTTTGCATTTGTCTCATCTGATCCTCCCTGAGAGTAGGAGCGACGTCTCCCCGTGTGGAAATGCAGAAGAGCTGCGTCGTCATGCGTCATGTAACTTCGCCTGGATTTTGTTGCAGGAGTCTGAAGTGACTTATTTACTTCAGGCCGTAACAGGCGGCGGTCCCTAATTACAACACTTCAGCTGATGTTGATCCAAGTGTTCGACCTGTGTTGGTGCAACGACGTACCACTTTACGGCTGTTCAACTTAACCGCAGTGGACTTATTAGCACATGTTTTCAATAACGCATATACCTGGGGTTGTCGTTCTCGCTTTTTTACCCCTTAACTAAGTAGTGGAGGTATTGACCAGTTCAACTATGCTGAACTCAGGGGGAGATGGAAGCAGCACTATAAGTCTCCAGATTCATGTTCGTCATCACAATAGGTTGCTGAGTCTCCCTGCGTACAGTGATTGACGAGGGCAATGGGCACTGATGACGATGATGCTGCTGATGATGGTGATGATGACGATGATGCTAATGCTGATTCTGATGCTGCTGCTGATGATGTTGATGCTGCTGATGACGACGGTGATGATGATGATAATGACGATGATGTTGAAGAGGACGATGACGAGTACCCAGTGCGGAGTATGGTGATTACAATGACAGTGATGATAATAATGATGACGATGACCACAGTGACAACGACATTGATAAAGTTGTTTTATTGAGCAATTTTCTCAATTCCATATGAAAAAACCTGTAGGATTTTGTTGTGTTTGTATGACAGGGTGTCCAACCGATGTGCTGAAATGAAGTCGCAATGAGCCAGCGCATGCCTACCGAAAAACCATTCCATGAATTCGTCTACCTCTATTTCTTCACACTCGCCACAGTCCAAAAAACGTGCCCGGCCAGATGACGGTTTATCCTTTACTCAGCGCTTCCTAGACTGCGGCCTCGACATACTGAGCGGCCTTCACGTGCCCTTACCTCATTCAGTTCCACTCCTTTCTCTCTTGCCTGCGCTCTCAACATGACGCTGCCGAAACATGCGGACCATGTCAAGTTCCTATCAGTCAAGCAGCTTCGATACCACTCCAGCTCCCACTGTCCGCCCTCCTTCTCGCAAAGCAAATCTTTGACCTGCAAAAGCAAAAGATCAAGTCAATAAAACCGAGAGATTCGAGAAAACCCAGCTACAGCTGTTACTCCCATCTGAAACACGAACTTAGGAACACTGCAACTTTAACTAAATCAGTGGCAGCTCATAACACGGTGCCCTTACCCGCATCAATGGCCACCGGCGTAATGAGTTCAAACTTGGCAGTCAGATTGTCTCCCGGCATCACCATTTTCACATCTTCTGGAAGATCCACCCGTCCCGTCACATCCGCAGTTCGCAGGTAGAACTGCGGCCTGTAGTTGGAAAAGAAGGCCGTGTGCCTTCCTCCCTCCTCCTTTGTCAAGACGTAAATCTCCGCCTCAAAATTTTTGGAGGTCTTGACAGTGTTTGGCTTGCAAACCACCTGCAGCCAATGCCAACCCTTACTCTCAGTGTCAAAGATTCCCTTATCTGCGGCCTTTGCCAGCCACTGAGCAAAAAGCAGGAAATCATCTCCACGAGAACATGTATTCCAGAATAGAAGAAAGCCATTGATAGGATAAAAGCAGCCCAGTCATTAAGTTTCCAGCTTTGTCCACTTTTGCTAATTCAACAAGATAGCCATCAGCAATGCTCACCTGTCCGCGCTGAACGTCCTCTCTTTTGATACCACGCATAAGCAGACCCACATTATCTCCAGCCTGCAAAATGTCCTCTCACCGCAGCCTCTACAAGGGTGTGAGCTTGCATCCTACTTGATCTCTATATCACATCACTACAATTTCACGAAAGGTTCTTTGGAGGCGTGTGAACTGGTATTGACCGCACCTGGCCTTGATCAAGACTCTTCTTGAACATCTCCACGCCTGTCACTGTTGTCTTGATCGATCCAACCTGCAACCCATATGGAGGAATTGTAAGCATTTTACAAAAAAAGTTTTTCACGGAGGAGAAAAGAGTTTTTAGAACGTTCGTCCCAGTTGCTCCTCTCAAACCTTTCTTCCACGACAAAGTCTGACAAAGCAAGATCAAGACACAAGGGTTGCAGTCAAGAGAAGCAAGAAAAAGCAAAACAGACGCAAATGCAAAGCAAAGCAAGGCTAAGCATGAGGGACTAAAGTATAAGCCGCGAAGCAAGATTGACTCCTTTCTACATACTGAGCTAGCCATGAGGCTCGCACACACTAGTACTCACCTTAATTCCCACAATCTCCACTTCATCTCCCACTTTTACAATGCCTTGCTCCACTCGACCTGTGACGACCGTTCCTCTTCCCTGCCATAATCCAGCTACGTCCTTGTCAAACGAGAGCTATCTGAACCTTTCCTGAAATCTGAGTATCTCAACGGCGAATCAAAGCACTTGCGGAAATGCAGAGTCCTCCACAACCGTCATTTCGAAACGGTGACAGGTGGCACGGAGAGCGGCCATGACACTGCCACAAAACATTCTCTTTCACGCACCTGAATAGAAAAGACATCTTCAATTGGCATCAAAAAAGGTTTTTCCAGCATTCGTATTGGTTCGGGGATGTATGAGTCGACTGCCTCCATGAGCTTAAGGATTGCTTTCTTCCCAATCTCCTCGTTTGTACCCTGTAGAGCCGAAAGAGCTGATCCTCGCACAATTGGAATGTCATCTCCTGGAAACTTGTAGAAGGTCAAAAGCTCTGTGGAGTACCCAGGCCCCAACGTACACAATTAAATATACAAAATGCGCCTAGTGTTCAGTGCCTGCAGTCCACAATGTTTAATTCTCATGTGAGACATAGATTATCTTATAAGAATTTGTGCCAGGTTTGACAACCTGGTAAACTGTTCTGCAGTTAATGTACTCTAACTCCTCAAACACAGACCTCCCACATTATCCCCCCCTACCTCTCAACTCCATTTCAACAAGTTCAAGCAGCTCCTCGTCGTCCACCATGTCCACCTTGTTTAGGAAGCAGACAAGTGACGGCACACCTACCTGCAAGTCAATTCAATGCAGCAATTGTAAAGCATGTACAGCCTTGCACTGCAAAATCTCCGCCCATCGCCCCCTACCCCAAACACCCTCCTCCCCCCAACACAAGTCTACCCTGCTAAGAGTGGCTGATAATAATACATCATGGAATCTGTGCTCCCTTTGGAAATCAATATAAGATTAAGAAGTATCACCTGGCGAGCCAAAAGAATATGCTCCCTTGTTTGGGGCATGGGCCCGTCCGGCGCTGACACTACAAGGATGCCCCCATCCATCTGCGCTGCTCCTGTGATCATGTTCTGTTCATTGCACCCCCAATCCCAGCTTCCTTGCTTCTGATCAGCTTCGTTTAAAGTTCTATTGTTTCGTCTATCTAAGGGTACACAGTTATATAACTCTTTACATCTACTTCGAGGCGAGATATCAAAGTTCAAGGACGAAGGGCCACCTTGACATAATCTGCGTGTCCAGGGCAGTCCACGTGAGCATAGTGACGCTTGTCTGTCTCATACTCCACGTGTGCCTGCACCTCAGCTGCGCTCCCTCTTGCTTTATCCACACCAGCAGATCTTCAGCTCACATACAACTTTGACCAGTGATCTGCAGTTTGGCGGTTTGCCAGCACTCAGAAGAGGCCCAGCAACAACCAGTCACACTTGACGCATAACAGAACTCTCGCCACGTTGGAATCGGCACAATTCTCAATCAACTCGTGTGTACACGATCTAAAGGAAAGTCTTCTGATGTTCATTCAGCATAAATGAACATTCAGGTGTGCAGAGAGCGCGTTTTTCCTATGAATTTGGGCAGCTCATCGTCCTGCCATGTTATTTCATGCAAGCTGCCAAAAAGAAGTCCACTGCCACCGGCAAAGTAGTCCACGGGACAAGATGTGTTTTTGACTCCGAGACTGCTACCACGGCGTTGCAAAAAGGAATGGTTTCGCTCACTGTTGCAATAGTGATGCCTCGAGCTTTTTCTTCGGGGGCCTTGTCGATTTCATCAAACGCAATCGCTTTTGCCTTGCCTTCATCTGCCAAGACCTGCATAGAGCAGGATACACAAGTGCAACCAAACTGTTCAGTGCTACAACATATACAAAAACAATAACCATGATAAATGTCAAGATCCTAAGACGAATGATATGACCAGCTAGGGAGAGCTCTAAGTATAAAACAAGAGTGCGGAAGCGGAGAGTTTTGCTCCTAAATGTCTGTAATGCCAGGAGAAATACCCTTGTAATTGCGGCAGTGAGGGTTGTCTTTCCATGATCCACGTGTCCTATTGTTCCGATATTCAAGTGAGGCTTCCTGCAGGTGAATTCTCATGCCCGATGTTCAAAGTAGCTAAAAAAAATCATCATTTGAAAGGTCTAATCTAGAGCATGGGAAGCTTTTACATCGACGATATTTTTACGGTCCGTGGCACAGACCCCCAGGATATGAGGGTCATAAGGATGCAATTGTTCATGCTAGGATTTAAACCATAAACCCTTCCGGAGACGCATGACCACCGAAAGCCAGGAATTACTTTGAAACACCTGAAGAACGAGACTTCTTCAGAAGGTTAATTTTGTCTAGGATCACCAATTTGTAACTTCAAATTGGCACTGAAACATAGAAACAAGCGCTCTCCGCCCATGGCGAATTTATGCCTTCAAAACAGCACACTTTAACTTCCAAAGTGTTGAGAATGAACCAAAAAAAAAACCATTCTGAAAACAGTCAAATGAAAACGAGTACGACAATGTCCTTCTTCTCCTTGATGAAATTTCCATCCCTCTAAATCCACACCAAGCTCGCTCCTGTGTGCTGACTCCAACCCTCCCTCCCTCCCTCTCCATCCTCACACCAACACAACCTCCACTACTTTGTACCAAAAAGGGCAAACAAAGAAACCCTGGAAACTCACGTCCGTGTGAATGTAGCAAAGCCTCGAGCATCATGGCGATCCCAAGGAAGGAAGCCCACATTTGAACCCAAAGAGCTTAATCCAGAAACAGTTCCAAGGTCTTGAATAGCAGCAAGAGGAGGAAGTGGAGCGACTCTGGAAGATGTTCCGACCGCAGCTTGCACTCTTAACCGACTGAAAAGGCGGCCAAGAGCAGACCTTCCGCAGGCCATAGCGGCCGAATAACCACCTTTTTGCAAACACCTAAAGCTTAAGTGAATGTTGAGAGGAGAAGCTTTCTGAGGTAGCTCTCAGGCGAGAGGCTCCCATTACCATAGCTGCTGCAGAGCAGCTCGGTCTCTCTTCAAACCCTAACTTTGCGCGGCTTTCTCGAGGGCCGCTTCCAAGGTTCCATGTGCTAACGCTGCTTGCGTTCCGTACTCACATTCCCAACAGCGATCCCGAGCACAGTTCGTTGGGGCCTCAGTTAGAGTGCTCTGACACAGTTCCATGTGGAAAGATTTGTTGAACGGGATACCATGTGCATAGAGCGACAGTTAGGGTTTGAAGGCGGTGCTGGGTGGTGAACTTGATCACTGTGAGCGGGCAGGGCGACAACTAAGAGGGCGCCATGGACGCCTTCTTAGAGAGACTTGCTCACACGTGCCGTTACTATACGGGTTTCCCTCGCTCTCCCTGCACCGGAAATGTATATGATTTCTCATCGGAGAAGGATTTCGTGAGTCTCCTCTCGGAAGGCGCTCCTGTAGTTGTCGCCTTCACTGTGGAGTGTGAGCACACTAAGCATTTGGACAGGGTGCTCTGCGAAGCATCTGAAGAATGGCATCCCCGGGTGCGATTTCTTAGAGTAGAGTGTCCTAAGTATCCGGGCTTCTGTATTTCCAGACAGCGCAGAGATTATCCGTTCGTCGAAGTGTTTCAGAATTCGAGGGTGGTAGGAACCGAGGAATCTGGAAGCGGAAGCGGAGGGGCGACTATCACGAAGTATACTGTGAGCGTCATCCCTTACACGTATGACGTGAGTACATATGGATTTGAGGAGTTTTTTAAGAAGCTGGGCATGCAGCCTGTTATGAAGCGTTCGTAGGAGTGCTTCAGAATTGGGGGGTATAGTAGAGATAGAAAATTCCGTAGGTAAAAGTGGAGGAGCGTTCCTGATGAGCCACACAGTGAGCGGCACCTCTGCGAGTATTTGTGGGTTTCAGCAGTTGTTTCAGTAGCTGGAGTTGCAGCTACATCGTTCAGTCGACGGCACAGAACCGAAACCTATTTGCTCACAGAATATTTGACAAGTCAGGCTTGATGCCCATAGGCCAGCAAAAGAATTTTCTCGCATTCAACCAGTTTCGATCATCCTCTCACGTATTCATTCCACACTCATTTTGAAACGGAGTCTCATCCCACTTTCAAAAAGTTCTCTTTTGGCCCTGCGTGGGACGGGCCTTCTGTCAGGTCCGGGCTTTCTGGCAACATCTGCAGGGTGAGTTTGTCCTTCTGCTGCCCTTCAGCACTTCAGCTTCGGCTCTTCTCTTCTCTGCGACGCTGGACTGTAAACTTGGCTGTGCATTACTTTCTCTGCTGCTACTTTTTTCGCTCTATGTGTGCATTTCCGGATGCTTCAGGCCAGGTCTGCTGCTTCCATGGCACTTTTTTACTCTGTTATCTAGTGTTGCTTAGTACGGCTACTTGGCCTCTCTAATTGGCTTTCCTCATGGTCTTTCCAAATGCAGCCATTCTCGGCCACGAGGGGGCGATTTGGAGAGCCGCATTTAAAGGAGGAGAGATTGCTGCCTGCATGAAGATGATCTGGAGTAGTAGATGAAGGGAACAGGCTTGGCAAGTGAGTAGGACGGCATCCGACTCAAGAGTATAGGAGACAATGTATCGTCAGATATTAGATGAGATGCAAAAATCACGTTTTGTCCACCAAATTTCTCCAATTGCTTCATGTGCTGTATTCGATAGGGCTGCATAAAGTGGCAGGTACATAGGTTCTGCTGAAATGCCTCTGTTAATGGGCATCACATAGATGCACTAGGGAGAGAGTGAATCCATCATGTCCATATGAGGGGGAGCGCAGCTTAAATGAAAACCGCTATACAGACGCTGAATGGAAAACATGTTCGTCTTTATTTTTCAATCAATTTGCAAGAGGAATACGCTCAAGTCGAATAGTACCTATTTGATTTCCAACCTGTATTAAGAGGATTTATTTGACGAATGACGCTTGCTTACGCCCTACGAGTAAAGCAGGAAGCTTGTGTCTACAAGCTCGTCCTTTTATTCTCGCAATATATTACTCTGCATTTGGTCGTCTAAAGGAGGTATCTGACTAGCAGGCCTAAAACTAGCAGCGGTGTGACTGGTCTCAGCAGCAATCGTCTCGACTTAGCCAGCAGCGATCCCTTCTTTACATTTGCGGCCTTTGAACTATTCATATCTGTTGCAGCTGAGTCTCCCCTATCGTCTGACTGTTTGCTATCCATTTCAGCGCATGACTCGTCTAACTTGTCACTATCAGCGAAGGCTTGCGCCTGCTCTACAGCCTGCACTAAACCGCCTGCCTTTACATCGAGGTGAGTGTGTCCCGCACCTGCATTCTGCCACACCACGGGCTCCCATGGCATAGGCTGCCCCTCCATTGCATGCACGCATGCGTCTGCGATAAGGGGCCGAACAAATCGTAACTTGGGGCCTGTAATCTCCATCTGCAACCAAGTTCCAGGAGGCAAGTAAAGGCTTCTGCCCGAATTTAGAAAATGGGGTCCTTTCAATGAGATGGGAGAGGGGAAGGAAGGGACAGGGAGAGAAGGAAGAAGGCGAAGGGTGGGGGGGAGGAAAAAAAAGAGACAAAAAGAGAATATGAAATTGTCATGAGAATTGAAAGATGTTCTAAGCCACAAAGAGAGCAAGCACTTTGCAAAGCAAGGAGAGCAAAGGTGAGCAAGGAAGGAAGGAAGGAATGTACCACAGTAGGATGGACCGAGTTCGTAAGAAGTGCTACAAATATATTGCGGTCAGGATCAATCCAAAGAGAGGTTCCTGAAGCGCAGAGCCAGACATAAATTCTTCAGCCCCTTGAGTGAAATCAACCCATGTTTAATTCCTTCACTGTCCGTCATTTCTGAGTAAAGCCTCGACATTATGTCTAACCAATAGTCCGGCGTGAAGCATGTGGAACAAGGCATGGTAGCACAATCCGCGATTTTTTTTAAAATTTTTATGAGTCGTTGCTTCTTTCTTGAAATTTCCCGAAAGAAAAAGATGAATACTTTCACAAAGACCTACAGAGGAGTGTTTAATTTCGTCATGCCTCAGCCACGGACCTGTGAAGCCCGTGTGGCCAAACGTCCTTGGACCTAAGAACTGTCCCGCTGATGTATACCCATCTAAAGCGCGCCTAGCTGATACATCCCATCTGCACATAACAGACCCATTACGGCATTTGAAACCAGTAAGGACAGACCAACCACACGAAAAATGGAGCGAGCATAAACAGAATGTTGTCTAAGTTAAGATATCCTACACAACGTTATGCTACCAATAAGCGCATGAACAATTGGCGCCTGCATTTACAAAGGCATAAGAACCACCATGCAAACTGAAGCCAAGGAGCAGTACATTGAGATAACAACCACTCAATAGCTTACCCAAGTGCAAAGGGTCGAGGATTTTCCGGTGTCACCGGTGCCTGTGTGGTGAAGAGCCGCAGTGTACTTTCCTTGAAGTATCGGCGTCCTGTCCGCAGGTCTACGCCTCCTGACAAAATCATTTGTGCATACTGCAACACCCCCCACAGAACAAACGCTGCTAAAAAAGTTTGTCTGGCTGTACTCTGACTGATTTAAGGTTGCTCCTCCTCCCGCCACCTTTCAGAAATGCTCAATTGTGGAGACTAGTTCTCACAAAGAACATCTCTGATTTGAGGGCGCCCTCATGCTTCTTTCGTAGACATGCTCAGAAGTGAAATTGCTGACAGAGATGAAGCAGAAAGCTCGCTTAAAAAATTGGCACTAAACCTGGAATGTCATGGCAGACATTGCCAAGGCTGCAAACAATGATGGTAATTCAAGAACTTGTGAAGCAGACTGCCCTCCAGTTTTCTTAATTGCTGTTGCTTGAGAAGACAAAATGGAAACATCCATGGTGGGTATTCTGTTTCGAGGGTTGTTCTCAAACCAAGGAGATACTAAGGTCTGTTGTTTTCAGACCTTATTTCCTTCAGGTGCTTTCGGCACCAGATTAGTCTGAATGCCAACTGCACTAATCAACAACTTCTTGTTTACTTCGACTACGACACACAGAAGTTAGAGGACGTATTACTTGCGACAATTAGCCAAGCCGAATTCTGATGCTACAAGGTTTCGAGCGGTTTTGAACGCATCCTGACTTCTGACATCTACGAACATCACGAAGTATGCCCTCCTTGTTGAAACCTTTAACCAGCTTTTGCTGTGTTGCATGTGCTTGTATACCCAAAATATCTTTGTAGTAGTGCTTTCTGGAGTGTGCAGTCCCTTCGGACCAGTAGCGTGTTTTCCGATCAGCACAATTCTTTCAATTCAATCAATTCTTTACCCACGAACACACATGAACAACTTGGATAAGAGAAGCTCACTCTAGAAACGTCAAGGATGGAGGAGAAGAGGCCTGCATGCCCAGCGATGCCGCCAAGGAGCCAGGAGGTTGGGTCATGCACTGCACGACCGAAACAACAGAGAGGTTAGTTATCGCGCTTTATCCTTTCACAAACCTCAACTTAGGCTATTGATTCTGGCACACATAGGATACTTTTCCCGGACACCTCATTAATCCTGTCGTCTTTCAATGTATTTGCGAAAATGCCGTGGTTTTCCACATTGCCTAGTCATTCCCACTGGCCAAACAAGAGCAGGCACGAGTCTTGAACCTCTCTTTCGCTTCACTGCTATTGACCAGTAGTGTGTCAACAGGGGTCCGATCAACTTCTGCAGAAAGGCACAAACCTTCCCCCCATAGAAGTCGGCGTCGATGAACT
Source organism: Zygnema circumcarinatum (assembly GCA_037447605.1). Taxonomy (NCBI): domain Eukaryota; kingdom Viridiplantae; phylum Streptophyta; class Zygnematophyceae; order Zygnematales; family Zygnemataceae; genus Zygnema; species Zygnema circumcarinatum. The sequence continues at coordinate 3,039,502 of CM074807.1, forward strand.
AAATCTACTTCTGTTGGGACCACTAATGGGTCAAAGTCGCAAAGTTCAAGTGGTCGAAAGCCTGTCTGCACCATTCCCAGCTGCAGTCGCCCAACCTCATTTCAGTTTTAGGATACTTGCGTTGCCAAACCATCCAAGTCACAAGCTGCAGCTGACAATGAATAATTTGTGCTTGACGAAGGTATAACCCAAAGAGGGACTTTAACACTTTTCAGTTGCCCGGTGCATCCTCCTTCCCGTTCAACTGAGGCTGAGCACTATGTGACAAACATTATGCGTTAAATTCATGAAAAATTAACAAGAGAATTTGAGCTCTCGTTAGCATCCGATGTCTTACAACTACCATTCACATCCACCTTTATGTCCCAGTCACGTAGTCACTAGCTTATAGAGGACCATGCTCCTCTTGACGGACTCCAGAGTTGGTTAACTCACCGGTTTGTACAGCTCTCTCTCTACAAATTCTGCAAGAGGCCTCTTTGCCAGAGTCTCCACCACCAGGGCCAGAACTATCATGGAAAGGTCGCTGTAACGTGCTTGAGCCCCTGGAGGGTACCACAGCTTATCCTTGAGGATGAAGTCCATGACCTGCAGAGGCGCCCCATTTGTTGTCAAGAAAAGAAACAAGCAGGATCTTAACAAACTCCTTGAATATTGAAAGGTTGGCCAGACATACATGCCAACAAGGGGCAGGAAACAAGTAGTCGAGAAAAGGAGAAAGCACCAGTTTCCTGTTTGATGGTGGGCTAACCTGTTCTGTGGTAGTGAGTCCCATATCAAAGAACGGGTGAAACTCTCTTAGGCCGGCCGTATGTGTCAGCAGCATGCGTACAGTCACCTCCTGCTTTCCATTGACTCCGAATGCGGGAACATACGTACAGGCAGGCGTGTCCAGGTCTGCAGGATACACATGAGTGTGATTGGTAGGGTCAAGCCGTTACATCTCTTCCAGTGAATCCTACATCGAGAGAGTTTTGCTTTATCCAAAATAGAGAAGGTGATGATGCAGCAGTGCTTAATAGCAAAACAAGTATGCAGTTGCTAGGCAGAAGACGTTTACGGTTGCCAGCAGGTTTCTTTTACGAACACAAAGCCAGATAATAGAGAAATGACTAAACAAAGTTCTTTGTCTTCATCGAGTGTTCAATTCTTATGAATAAGGTCCAGTGACCTTCATCGGTTGCATTTAAGTTTACTTTAGCAAATGCTTGCGACTAGTTAGTTACCTATCAGGCCTCGGTCGTATAGAATCATAACTGCAGGAACTGTTGCCATTATCTGCCAACAATTGCAATGGTCATAAGCCCTGTCAGCATTGGCGAACTCAGGACGTATCTGTTGTGCATTTTTCTCCATTACAAAAATCAATCTGCATTCTCCATGGAGGACATTCAGTACAGGACTACCGTTCACAAGGAAAGGAGGAATGGGAGATCAAAGACGCGGCAGTCTTACTTTAGTGAGCGAAGCAAGGTCAAAAATTGCACGAGAACGAACTGGCATGTTTGATTCACTGCAATTCAGAGATCAAAAAATTGTTAGCTCAAGTGCGTAACCATCGATGATTGAAGAGCATGATTGACCCTTCACTAAGAAGTTTCCTCGAAACTCTGTCCTACTCTGTCCTGCGCTAAACTAGATGGGCCAATCGTTTTGTTTATCCTTTTCTGGAATTTTAGGCTCCTCCAAAGTCCAGATATTGGTGAAAGAGGTCCAAAACCCATTTCAAGGTAATTTGAAAACCATTAAGAACTTGCTGGAACTTATGGGCACTCGGGGTGGTCAAGGATCCCAAGTGCAATTACATACTATGTGTAAGTCCCATATGCTGTGGTGAGTTCCTCCACATCCATGAACGACCACAAAAGGAAAACAACGCGTCATGTTAGTGAACGGGTGTAAGGTTCTACCATAAGAAAATATACGGATGAGGTCGCCTAGATGCCAACCACTCCCATTCTCACGATGCATTGCCTTCAGGTTGAAACTGACAATGTAGCTGAGTCATTTTTTTCGCGACTCAGCATGAATAAGCCTCACCTCGCAGCCTTACTCGCCACTAAGAATATCTTGCAAAATCTATGAGAGAGCATGAATCTGAGATGACTTCAACGACCCCTCCATTGCTCGTGCAGAGATTTCATGTGAGAAAAATGCGAATTTCCGACTTTTATATTTGTAAATGACTCCCAAGCCTGACTTTTAAGTCTCCAAAGAGGCTTCCACAAGCATGCCGCAACCAAATTGTGAGATTAACATTTCAGACTCAAGCTTCTGTTTGCCCGTTAAGAATTGAGACAGAGAAGAGCATATGGTGTCCGACCTGATCCAGACTAGAAAGACCACAGACAGAAGAGGCATCCTGCTGATTAAAATGTAAATTCGAATCTCTTCAGCATACAGACTGGAATGATTCGCGGTAATCAAGCCGGTTTCAGCTAGACAAACCTTGATAAAAGCAGGGAATGCTACATCTGCCAAACGCGACTGCACCGCCAGGAAACACCCTCTCCGAAATGGCCTGCAGTAATGAACATATAATGAACGAATGAGCAAGTTTACATTCGGCCAAACAGGCTCCTTTTGTTTCAAGCTCCTTGACATCGTATAGTATGCAGGAGTTTGGCTAATGCCGACCACAAGCCGGCCTTAAGGATTCCAGAAGCGTTTTAAGAATTCCATTAATCTCGTGAGGCGGTAGATCCACCTCAAGCAGGAAGCACCTCACTTCAGTTCTTTGTTCGGGCACCTTGACATGATCGCGAACAGGTGATGATCTACTGCTACTATTGATCCCCGGCTATGCTAACTATTGCGGCTAATCTTAAACACAGGAAGATCATCTGCACACACTCTGCCCGGTTGCAGACTTCACTGAAACAACGTAAGCTTAATGGCGGCCAGGCTCCACCGTGACAGACTCACACCTTATGCATTATCTCACTGATTGTCAGACGATCGCCTCCCATCCGAATAGTAGAATCATTCAAGATCCCTTGGTGCATGCTGCTTTCAGCAAACATTGACGGTACAGCCATTGGCTTCTCTCTGTACGCTGAATCCTGAACCATACTTTAAACAAGCTGGTGCCTCCCTGCACCCTCCACGCCCTCCCTGCACCCCTCTTGGATGCCGGAGCGCGAGAACGCTTCTTCGCATCCCTTCCTAGCCCCGCCCCCACTCCACCTCCCCCTCCCCCTCCCCCTCCCCTCAGCTCTCTCCCCCACCCTTCCCCCTCCCTCGCCGCTTTGAGGTTTGAACTGCGGCTGTCAGCGCCGGCCCGGTGAAACGGTCCGAGGAGCTGTCCGTACACAACCTCCCGGCCAATCACGAGCCACCACTCTATGTGCTCAGTGCTACCCGTCCCGTGTTACGAATCCCTGTTCAACAAACTAACGCGATTGGGCTCCATGTGACAGCGTTAGCCTTGAAAAGGGGGGACACGTGGCAGCCTGTGGCTCAAAAAGGGGCGGCCCGCTGCGCCCTCCCACAGTCGCGGGTCGATTTTTATTCGAAATTTTGGGAGGCCTTGCAAGCGCGCCACGTGTCGATCTGGATGTCTTTTTCAACACGTGGCTAGTGATAATTGGCTGAAATCTTGCCCCTCCGGTGTACTTTAGCCGCCATTAGGGGGTGTCAGACTTAACAAAATCTTACGAAAAGCGTTACGAAAAAAAAGGTTACGAAAGTACTCCGCCGCAGGAGGATCGCGATTATACTGGAGTACTCGTTCTGATGTCAAACTTACGAACACGCGTACTGAAATTTTTTAAGTCTGACACCCCCTATTTTCGCGCTTTTCCTTCAACGAGAGCCTTTTGCGATCGACAATCGAGGGCGCCCGGCGTCTCGAAATCGACGGTGGAAAGGGAAACCACTTGTGTAGGTCAGCGCCAGCCGAGGTTTGACACGTGTCTGGGACGGCCGCCGGAGGGCCGAGGGAGCCTTACCGGAGTTGCGTGCGTACGGTGCGGATGCGGCCACGTGGCCTCGCGTCTGCCGTCAAAACGTAGGCCGGCGGCGGGTTAGCGTTGACGGGCGCCGTGTCGGGCGCTGGGCTCGGTACGTGGTGAGCTCGAGCCTCGGGAGGTATGAGGCGAGGGAACGCGAGGTCTTTTGTTTCGCTTTTCTTTTTAGAAAAAAAAAAAAAAAAAGTAATGGACGTGTATTGCCCTGCTTGTGGGAGTGAGATTGGGGGCTCCAAGCAGGTTTGCTATTTTGGGTCGATGTTGGATGTGGGAGCTAACAACGGCGGTAGTTGAACATCTGCCCTACAAGTGACTACTGACGAGGACAGGAATAACTACTACATAGGATGGTCCCAACAGAGTAGAGAGCGACATCATATTCTGGTGTAACACTTCCAGGATCTACCTTCCCATAGCAATAAAATAACGTTAAGGTGAATGGCATTGAATGATGTAATTACATCGTCGAACTAACTGAATCTCGCAGTAGCTTCCTCAGGCAAAGATTTAGATTGCCAGGCTGAACATGCTCCCACCTGTCCCCCCTAACCGACTCGTGACTGTGTCAACATCCCGTAGCTGCACATTCACAACGAAAACGTCCCGGCAAAAATGTGAACTCGTCCAATATCTCTATGCCATCACACCGCCACCTGTTCCATGCCCTGATCCTTAGTGACCTCATGAAGGGAGTGCGCCAAATACTCCACATTCTTGGACGTGATGCCCGCCATGGAAATGCGGCCGTTTCTTGTCATGTACACATGGTAGTCGGCAGTTAGACGGTCCACCTGCTCTGGGGTCAGCCCGCTGTAGCAGAACATGCCGATCTGCACATGCATCAAACACATACGCTGTAGCTTGACCTCCAACAAAAGCCTGGTAGCACTAATTTCGTCATCTGAGCAAATCCTGATGTACTTTCTGTGGCAGGGGCTCAGGGACAAAAGTGCCTCAGGTCTGACGTACTCCACTGGATGACACATAACTTACCAGATAGCCAATTCCTGCAAAGCCCCAAACTTCCAAACGAGCATAAAGGCCAGAGGTTGCTGAGACAGCGTCCTCATACCTGGTCTGTGATATGGCTCCAGTCAAGTTTCGACCCAGCTGTTTCCACGCTCTTGCGGAGCAAAGCACGCATTGTTATGATGCGGTCAGCCATCATCTGCCGCCAACCGCTTCCCTCGTCATGTCAAAACCTTTTCGCTTAACAACTATCACTCACTTAAGAAAATCTAGCATTCACTCGAATCAGCAGAACAACGAAACATTCAAGCAGTGATCTATCTGCGGAGGCTACCTTCACTTCTTCATGCCATTTCGCCTTCAGCTCCGGGTCCCCTAGAATGGTAGAGACCAGCAGAGCTCCATGCACAGGTGGGTTGCTGTACATGGGGCGGGCCACGAGCTGCAGTTGGCTCTTCACTGCAGCAGCTTCCTGATCGTTGTTGCATATCACACTGCAACCGAAATGGCACCACTCATGCCTTTCAAAAAGCATATAGCTTGCAACGTGTCTTCAGTGTACTCTTACGGTTGCTCTTCTCTTGCATATTTAAAGGTATTAACGTTAGGATGTCGACACAGCTCCGCTCACCGTACCTTAAGCAAGGACACGAATAACCCATATTTGGAACCAAAGTTCTGTCAAGGTTCAATGAAAGTCCGCAGATGAAAAGGCAGAAGGGGAGGAAACGAGAGAGAGCTACGTCTCATGAGAAGGCTTACCTGAGGCATCCAATACGTTGGCCATAAAGACCCATGTTTTTGGCAAAGCTCTGCGCGCATGCTACCTGATGGCCATCTTCCAGAAATATTCTGATAGCCCGAGCATCCCTCTCCGTGTCCCCGCTAGCAAAGCCCTGAAAAAAATTCCTCAGAAAAATGGTTGCAAAACTTTAGCAAGCCAGTAGGGACTCTATGAGGGATCCAGCATCTACAAGGCCGAGTTGGCGAAACAAATAGTTACCATGCTGTACATGATTAGAAATGAAATTGCGCAATGTTTTACAAACGTAATGATAAAAAAAAGTAGATCGGGGTGAATAAAGCATGTTGTATGTCCTTCCAAATGCAGGGCAAGTGACTGAACAACCTCTTGGCCTTAAAGCACATATATACAGGTAAAACTTCCAACACCGGGTGCACTTGTCACCTAAGTATGATGAGTTTCTGAACTCAAATTAAAGATAGGACTGGTCTTGCAAAGAATATTGCCGACGCTGGCCCCTTCCCCTTTCCCCCCCCCCCCCCCCCCCCCTCCTTCCTTCTCCCCATGCAAGAAAATCCTGGAATAAGCTTGACTGCAAGCGAATAGGCCACGAAGTTGAAATGGCTGGTAATCCACTCTCTGGACATCGTCCCAACATCCCCTGGCAAAGCAACCCGTGCTTCTGGGACAGGGTGATATGAGGGACAGCTTAGACCCAAGGCAGGCAGGAAAATGACAGCGTAAACTGACCTGGTATGCCATATCGAAAAGAGCGAAATGGCGTTTTCTCTGCACAAAAAATGAGTTCCAAAAGCAAAGGACTTCAGTTTTGTGGACAAGGCCCACTCTGCACGACAGATATGGGTATCGAAGTCGCTCCAGCTGCGTAATGCATTCCTTACTTTCGCCAACTACAATGTAGAAATTTTCCACTACCACTTTCTATCCTTTCTCTAATTGCAATGGTCAAAATTGTTCGCACTCTCGGCTTCTCAGCACTCGTCACTCGCCACTTGGCAATGAAACCCTTCCCTCAGCTCGTTCTTGCTTAACAGAGGAAGCGCAGAGGACGGGGGGATGCTGTAGTTTACAATGCTATTGAAGCGAAAGAAGAAAACAGCCTTTCTATCCAGGTCAATAAATGTAACAGAATAGAGCTAAAGATTCGGCCTGGACGTATAGGATTTACCTTGAGAACGGCAGATATCTCTTTCCATTGTTCAGGCGAAGGATCCACTCCAGTAGGATTGTGTGCACATGCATGCAACACGAAGAAGGAGCCTTCAGGGGCATTCTGCGCACCAAAACGCAGACAAAAAGTCACCAAGGTGAGGTGCACTGTTGTATCACACGCAGGTCCTTCCCTAAAGGAACGACAGCCCACCTAAAACCCAAGCACAACATAATCTCCTTCCTGAAGAAAGACTCTCTTTCCCAAGCATTTCTAGAAAAATAACAAACGCTACGTTTGCAATTCAATCCGGGCATTCGAGGACATATGTTGAGAATAGTTACTAAAACGTACTTCGGCATCTTCCAGGAGTCCGGCCAAATCCAGGCCACGGGTCTTTGGATCGTAGTAACGGTAGGCCTTGCCAGTCACACCGGCGTCTCTCCAAATATTGTGATGACTGCTCAGAAGCGAAAAGAAAGTACTTTGGCTTAGACTGAGCACTTGAATAGTTTGTCACAGCTTTTCCCCACTAGCAAATGTTCATGTATTCAAGTTGCAGAGACAGCACTGTCGAAGAGAGTTCAGGTCACTCACTTGGCCCAAGTCGGCACTGGAATAAAAACCTGCAATAGCAAGTCCACACAAAAAAAGAGGAAGAAGGGAGACATAGGAGTTAATGAGGAAGGACTAATTTTGCCTTTTTTTCGCTCGAAAAAATGGTCGTTGCGTTTAGCGAATACAAACGACTCAAATAGAATTGGCGCGAGCTCCAAAAAACATTGATAGAAGAATCTGAAAGAGGGATAAGGCTCAATAGAAAAAGAAGTTCAGGATATACAACCCAAAAAGAGGGATAGATAGTGGGGGATTGAGAGACAAGAGTAAGCATCACCTGTGATTCAGGGTGAAACCTCTTCTGGAACTCAGCAAAGAGGCGGCATGCGCCTGTTCCGGAGAGAGCCTGCACAGCGGCTACTCTTTTTTCAGAGACAGCGGTTGAATCCTCTCCATAAGCCAACTTGATGGCCAAGTTGTTGAACTTAACCAGCCCGCCCATAGGGGCGTACTCCCTGTACCCGGACCAAAGTCAAGTCGGCAGGCCTTCTAGTCAATTCTCCAAATCTTACACTCTAATCAATACTCGAGCTCTTCTAAAATAATATGAAGTGGTTAGGAAACTAAGGATGAGCTGCCAGAATCTGAGTACAGGTCTGCAAAGCTAGCTTGCATGAAAAAGACATCGCTTCTGTAGGCGTCTCACATATATTCGCTGCCAGCAATGCGCTTCTCCGCCTCTCTGACACAGTCCAAAACTACAGGCTTGTTATCATCATCACGGTATGCTCCCTGCAAATGAAGAAAAGGGCGGAGGCTGTAAAAAAGAATGAGCTCTTAGTTTCAAGAATACCAAGCCGTTAAATAGTCAAACTGTCTTCCAAAAATTACATCAAGCATTTAGCTCGATAAAACAAGCAACGAGAAACTGAGAGAAGCTGAGAGTTGCATAGCAGTAACACGTACAACACCAACGTTCATCTTATCCGGGTGTCTGTCAGCAAGAAACGCCTCTGTGACCCCCAAAATCGGGTCCTTAGCAGCAGGCTCCACATGCCCCCACCATGTTGCAACCATGGGCGAGCTATGGAAGCCCCGCGCCAAGGCCCGAGCTCCATTCCTTGAAGCAGTCAACATTGCTTTGCTTTGCTTGATAAGTGATTTGCTTTGCTTTGCTTTGCTTTCCTGGACTTGAGCTCCTCCCAACCGCGCCCCAAGCCTCCCCTCTCCTGCCACCAACACCTTCTCAACGAATTGCTCGCCTACGGTAATTCTGCCAAGTTCTCCGCCTCGTGGATCAGTCTCTCTCCAAGCAGAGAGAGACGAGGCTCAGGGCGGGACTCCATGGAGCGTATACTGGGTCCATACAAAACCAATCACATACTGCCACGTCAGAAAATGTGTACACATGGCAGCCAATGATTGGCGATTGCTTAACAGAGTGCCCTTGTCGGCCTGCCCTCAAGAGAGAGGGGACGCGCAACGGCCAGCCCAGCCGCCAGCTGAATTTCGTGCCGTACGGTAGGAAGGTATGTCCGTACAACCTTCTAGAAGCCTCTATCCACCATAAACAATATGGTAGTTAAGAAAAATTGCAAATGTCATCACCAATAGGCGCCTGCCACGTACGACGAAATGTCAAACATAATTGGCTTAACATATACCTTTTGACTTGAGCCGCCTCTTTGACCTTCCAAAGAAAAAGCCTTGCGCAAAAGCCCTTCTCCTGCCGCACATCGGCGACCTTCGCGGCTGCTTCGAGGGGAGGGCTTCAAGCGTTGTTGAGCCTATGCGTAGCTTTCCGCTCCTAACCTTTCCTCTTGTGTCCTTGGGACTTTTGCGCCCAGTTGGTTCCCCATGTTGATTTTGTCCATGTACATTTGATGGCATCATCGCCATTGTGAGATCAATGCCACTTCCATCCATCCCCCTTCGCACCTCACGTTACATGAAGGTAAAACTACGAGCCGGCTCGACCAAAAAGGCCCAGCTACGTATTTTTCCCGTAAAATGTGAACCAATCATGGCGCTCCACGTGGAGAATAATGACACGCGGCATGCCTGGATTTGCTGCAATGGTCACCGCGACACCTGGCTCGAACCATTCCCATTTCCCAGCCGGCCGTCACAGCACGGGCACCGTACGGGGGTCAGGGACAAAAAGCAAGTGCCACGTCAGTGATCTCGTACGGCCGGCCCACCGTGCGTTATCCGGCCACGTGTCACGCTGGGAGGCCCCGATCGCAAAGCTTGGCGGCGCTGACAGGAGCTTCGGGAAGCTCGCTCGGCCGTCGCGTCACGGGGGACGGGAGGCTGACCACTGTACGGAACCACGTTCGAGGAGTGGGAATGAGAGGAGGGTAGTGCTAAATTCACACCTTTTTTGTCTAGGCACAGACATTTTTTCGCCGGGCAGATTTTAAAAATAGACAAAACGCGCGCGAGCGCGAGCCCGAGATCGAGTCCCGTGTTCTTCGTGGCCCGAGCGCGGTCCCATCTCTGCACAGTATTGAGCTATGGATAAGTAAGATAAATAGGAAACAGGCATGCATGCATGGGGCTTCTGTGACTAGCATTCGACTGTAATCACTACTCACCTAACAGAAAATGAAGGTTTGCCACCCTTTCCGTTTTCAGAGAATGGGACGGCCTCTGGAACCTGCTCATCTATTGGCAGCAAACAACGAGCTAACGATGCTAGAAGTGAAACCAAAATGAAGCTCAAGTCGTTTCTTGGACAAAGAACTGTCAGCTTCATGTGGATACAGACCCAAAACGTGGCAATCTGCTAAATCAGCAACACAATCTCGAGTCTTGCAAATCCTCTATTGGTCCTGATTTGTAGATGAATTATAATCAAATCATTCTTGCATTATGAGAACAATATTCTGCAGGCCTCCCTTAGACCAAACGCAGTGGACCAAGAGCGTGTGTTCATTTCGTTAGTGTATATAGTTAGTTTAGATTAGCACGTTTTGTTGGCACTTAGTTCCGAGGGATGTGCTCAGAGTGTTCCTACCTTTATGGAGGATTGTCTAGCCGGCCGTACAGGCCTTTAGGGGAGGTGTGTGCGCGTAGGCGCGCGCGGAGTTCGGAGTTCGGACAAGCTTGCAGTCGTACGGTGCGGCATGCGAGTGTACGAATGCGAAGCGCTGATTGGTCGCGGCGTACGCGTGGAGCGCGAAGTGCGCGACACATGAACATCAATGGTGGTGCGCGAAACAGCGGCGGGAAACGTCCGTAGTGTGACTAGTGTCTTTTCGGAATGTCGGTAGCGAATCAAGTTGCGCCACGCGGACTGAGAAACGGGACCTGACCGGGCGGAGTAGCAGTACGTCTAAGCTAGCGTAGGTCGGTGCCCCGTAGGTTTACGGGAACGACTGTTGACGATCGTCGTTTGGCTACGTCGGTTGGCCGAATGCAAGGGCGTGCAAGGGCGGGCGTGACATGACATCTAATGTCACGTCACAGTGCCATAGTAATACATTGAGGAAAGAGAGGTTTGATTGAACCCACGATGGCAAGGCCATCAAATGTACATGGATGAAGTCGACATAGGGAACCAGAAGAAGCGGTCACAAGGGACAGAAGGACAAAGAGAAAGCCTCGAAACGGAAATCTTCTTCTAGGCTCAACAACACGGCACTAGAAGCAGCCGCGAAGGTCGCCGATGTGCGGCACAGGTCGCGCATTGAGGGAAGCTTTGTGTGGTAGAAGTTAAAGCTTCTTGACGTGAGTTGCAAAGCTACGGCAGTTAGAGGCATGGATTTGGCAAGAGGAGGTGGACCTTCGTGAGGGGTCCCCGTGTGTGGAGTGCTGCCTTACGTGAAGGTGGAGTTACCTTGTGATAGAAGCTTGGCTTAGGCTTATGGGGGCTTGAGCTGGAGAGCTTGTTATTATAATGGAGTTTTAGGCTGGAGGATTTCTCCTTCGTTTTTCTATTCCACCTCTTGTGTGTTGTGTATGCACTTGAGTGAAAAATGAGTATGAGTGTTGTGGGCACTAGGCGAGAAGTTTCCATGGACAGTAAAGAGGGAGAAAGAGTTGGAGATGAATTTGCATCTAAGCCTTCTGCCCCTCTAACACAATTGTGCTCGGCACTTTTGTGAATTCCCGTTGCTCCTCCAATACCTCTACTTCTTTCCCCTTTCCTGGCGGCACTTCGATCCCGGAAGATTTACGTGCCACGAGAGTGAGACCAATGCAAAATAATGTTCAAGTGCTGAAACCAAGGCTTCCAGCAAGTAAAGCAATCAATTGGTGTCTCAGAAACCGTTGCGAACTGAACGCTACAGTCACCAAGGTGCCGCCGGCATCCTGGGGACCCCCGTACGATTCGACCGTACAAGGCGTGCATCCGTACGACCCGGACGTACGAACGGGTACGTATATGTACGGATATGGCTTCTCGTGCCCTGCAAACCCGCCCGCTCCCCAACCCCGCTCTCGCCCGCCCGCCTTCACCTCGCCAGCGCAGCGCCGCTCCTGAAAGAACTAAAGGGAACCTAAATTTGAAGCTACTTAGGCCCCTAGGCCCTAGGGCCTAAGCCTGACTTGGTATTTACATTTGCGATTTTATCTCGTTCAGGATCCCTCGTTTTGAGGGTTAAAGCTCACGGTTACACCGTGTGCCCGAGCACGGGCCCGGGATCGAGTCCCGTGTGCGGCGGCTTCATGATGCACTTCCAATCCCAAGAGTAAAGCAGGAGGACATCGAATGCGAGAGCCGCTGCATAAACACATACACAACTGCATGCACACAGGATTGGAAGTGCATTATGAAGCCAACGGGCGCGGGACTCGATCTCGGGCCCGGCTCGATCTGGGGCCCGGCTCGATCTGGGGCCCGGCTCGATCACCAAAGCCAACGGAACGGAACGGATGGCTGGCCTGAACTGCAGCACGAAAAGGGTCCCTTTGAGCATGTGACGCAGATTTCTCCCACAGCGAAGTTCGCGCTATTCCTTGGCGGCCTAACATAGGGGCCGCCAGCCGCATGCTGAGGTATACTTACCTGGGCGGGGTCAATCGGTGATCAGGAAGGCCGATGGCCTAGGGTAGGGCGCGCCATTGCACTACGGCGGGCCCGATCCCTAACACGCCGGAACTCCCGGTGATGTACGCCATAATTTGTGTCAGCGGGGGCCTGCGCTTGCGCGGCCCCTACAATCAAAACTTCAATATGGACATTTGTCTTTTTAATTTATGTAACTAATATCAAGTTTTCTGCCCTTTTAGTATGAGTGCTCCCCACTCCCCTCTCCCTCCCTCCCTCCCTCTTTCCCTCTCAACTTCTCCCCTCTTCCCCCTCGCCTCCCCCCTCCCATCCCCCTAACCTTTCTCTCTCTCTCGCCCACCATGTCCTTGCCCCAAGTCCGACGCCGCAAACGGTCCCCCTTTCCCGCTCTCCCTCCCTAGTTCCCTCCCACTCCCCCCCCTCCCCCTCCTCCTCAGACACCCTCCCTCTCCCCCAAAATCCCCCTCCCCCCCCCCTCCCCGTCTCCTCTCTCCCCCCGCCCCAAGTGGCGCTGCCGCGACCTCTGCTCCTGGAGCCTGGGCCACCTCACCTTCTTCTGGACCCTCCTCTTTCTCCTCTACCACGCCATCCCGCAGGCGAAGCAAAAAGAACTCTCCAAGGGGCGTGGCGGCCCTGCCCCCTCCCGGGGTCCTCCTCGGCTTGAGCTCTGGGAGGGCCGGCCCTGCGCCGTGGACCCTTCCGGAATCGCCTCTTAGGGGGCACGTTCGGGGAGGTTTACAAACGGTGGGGCTCAAAGTTTCGTGGTTATTTTGGGCTCTGGAGATTTGAATTCTGGGTGTAGGGTTGTCCTTTTGGAGTTTTTAGGTTTTGGGGCTTTCGGATTTTGGGGTTTTCTGGCTGAGTTGTGTGAATTCTGGGTCAGGGGTTTCGAATTTTGGGTTCACACGCTTTTTTTTTTTTTTTGGTTAATAATGAAACTAGAGCAAGAAAACTTCTCTCTGCATCTCGCACTCTGAACTCGCTCCTCTCTCGCTCTCTCCCTCTCCCTCTCGCTATCTGTCTCCGCTCCCACTTCCCCTCTCTCTCCTCCTACAGCTCGTATCCGCTTCGAAGCCGGAGCCATGGCCGCCCTCCAAGTGAGCCAGCTTTTCGGAACCGTGAGCCTCTCCCGGGATGCTTCCAGCCTCCTCCAAGGTGGGAACTTTGCCCCACTCTTCTCGATGCTTCCAGAAACTTAGAGATTACCTCGGCCCCCCTGTAAGCTTCTGGAATCTTTTTCAGACGGATTAGAGGTGATCAGATGCAGCAGTGTCTTGTGGTTACACTGCTCGCCTCAACCTCACCCGGTACTGGTCTATTCGCACAGCCCGCTAGCGAAACTGGAACATAATTTTTTTTCTGTTTCCTTGTTTTCTGACACTTAGCAGGGACCCAATCCCGGAAGAGCCGCGCCACGTTCCCCAGCCTTGTCGTGTTAGCAGCGGCCACTGAGAACACCAATGAAAGTACGACCGAAGTTTACCCTCAGGCAACCTCTCTCTCTCTCTCTCTCTCTCTCTCTCTCTTTGTCTCTCGCTCTCTCTCTCTTTCTCTCTTTCTCTCTCTCTCCCCACTCACTCATCTCACTTTCTCTCCACCCTCAGACTATTTTTCTCTCTTCCTCTCTCATTTCACTCTCTCTTTCGCTTTCTCCATTCCTAGGGCTCTCCCTCCATCCCTCCCTCTTATCTTACGTCTCCCACTTCTGCCCCTGTTTTTCTTCTCTACAACTTCCTCCACCTTCCTCTCTTTCTCTTCCCTCGCTCTCTCTCCCTCCCTCTCTCCCTCACCCCCCTCATCCCCCCGCATGCAGCCGCTGCTTCCCCCCTGCATTTCGCCTCTGTCTCTGCCTCGGCCGCGTCCACCACCCCGGCTCCCTCAAGCCCCCTCTACCTTCCTCCTAGGAGTGTGACTGAGGCAGGTGGTGAGACGGGGGGGTGATGTGCATTTTTCAGTAAAACTTAAGGATGTGACTCCCCAACTCCATGTCGGACGATGTTCTCGTCCGCGCCGTGGCTAAGGAGCTATTCTCCCTCGGCTTCACCCAGTGAGTAGCTCAAGCATGCAATATGATGTCATTCTATGTATTCTTCTATTACTCTGTAATCTCTTTGCTGAAATTGCGCTTGAAGCGGCAGTTGACCTCAGCGAAGTCTGCTTCAGCTGAGGCTTCCTTCCTTCCTTATCCTTTTTAACTGCAGAGAGCACTGCATTGCTCTCGCGAACACCTGCCGTGATGAGGTAAATTCCTCATCTCTTCTACGTCTAAATCTCCTTGCACCCTCTGATCCAGTTCTACTTTCATAGTGAAGAAAATTACTGGCGTCAAAGTAATTTGATTAATATTCATTCTAATCAAATGTCCTATCTTTCCTTTTCGCAGGTGTGCCGCCCTCTGACTTCCTACATCTCCGGTTTGGGCGTCCTCTTGAACTGCGGGACGACAGGCCTTCGCGCCGGAATGTCCCGAGTTCCCCTGCGATGTGAGTCTCCCTCTCTCTCTCTCTCTCTCTCTCTCTCTCTCTCTCTCTCTCCCCCTCCCTCTCTCTGACACAGCTCCCGCACTCTTTACAACTTCATCTCTTGATCACTTCCTCTCCACAACTGCTTCTCCTATAAGCGGCACATTATCTCTGTGTTTCCCTATTCTCCCCCCACCCCTCTTCCTGCCATAGCACACCGAGCACAGAGAAAACTCAAAAACAGAGAAAAGTACGCAGTGAAAAGATGCCTTTCCTCCTCAAAAGCCACAGTAGAAGATCTGGTTCGCACAAGGATAAGGATTTTGCCCGACAGCTTGGCAATGCACCGCTGGTGGTGTTGGAGGCACAAGTGTTTGTTCATGGCCACAATAGCTGCTTACCATTCTTCAATGCGTCAATCTCCTTTCTCTCTTTTTCAAAAGCGTGAAATACATAGTTTGAAAGTGGCAGGCCTGGACGCCATATCCAACTCCCGCAACACAACATGCAGAGATCAGTCTGACGCACTGTAATAGCAAAAGGACGACATGTACAAGGAAGAATTTGTCATTTCCAATATACAACTGACAATAATTCAACATTGAACGGAAATTGATGACTGCTAATCTCGCTCGCTCGCATCATTCAATTGAGAGAAAAAAAAAACCAAGTCTGTCCAATTTGGCCCACTTAATGGCGAGAAAGCACAGCTTGACTTCACCTTTGATCAATGCCAATTCCCCCAAACAACACACATTGTTCATAAGAACTTCCGAGTATGAACTTCCGAGTGGTTTCCTTTCAGTTGAATCTCGAGTAGCAACCGAATGAGCTGGCCGCCTGAAAATCAACCAGGGTTTCAGATTGTGGCTTCCCATTACGGAATCAGAAATTGCTGGCTACGGATTCTGACTCTGGACACTGTCAATCAGTGGAAATCCGTAGCGAGCAAAATCATCCAATCCAGGAATTCGACGTCTGAAAGCCCCCCCACCCTCCAGTTGAATAATGGACGAGGGTGCAGGCCGTACAAACCCAACAAAATCTGAAGTAAAAAGAAATAACTATACGGGGCCGCTGAAGTGCACGGCAAAATAAACAATGCGAAAGTCCACCGTCAAGTCTAAGTCCTTTTGGTACGTGTCCAGTTCCATTTCCGAGATTAGGGTTTGGTTTTGCTGGCTAACAGTCTGACACACAGGCAGGAGGAGGAAGGGCCGACTGTAAGCGGCCGCCGCCCTGAAAGAGTGCGCCAACTAGGGTTGGGGGCACGGGGGCACGGGCATGCCCGGGGGGGGGGCATGCCCGGGGGGGGGGCATGCCCCCCATTTTTGACCGACCGTGCCCGGGGCACGCCTCCAAAAATTTTCCCCATATATTTCGTGCCCCCCCGTGCCCCCTGTCACGTGACGCTTACCTCGTGCGACCGGGCCCGGGCCGGTGACGATTGTTGTGTTGAGTACTGTCCGTACTTTTCATATTTTTCGTACACTTGTACCTTTATCCGTACATTTAGTACATTCATCTACAGTAGGGGGTTGTAGCGTAACGGAGCTGCGTTCGACGGATCCACGTCCGTTCAATTGTACTTGACATATGCCTCTTCCGTGTCACGGATCAACGGAATCCAGGAGCTGCCAACGGAGATTGAGAGAAGGCGGCGCCATGCGTTGGCGGCCCACGGAACAGCACACCATCCAGCAAGGCGCACCCGGGAACACCGCCAGAGGCCGCCGATTATCATTCGTTGACCTATCCGAAGGCTCCACGTAGTCAGTCAGGCCTCTCAGTGGGCAGT
>CM074807.1:3060132-3084992 GCA_037447605.1 Zygnema circumcarinatum
CGGTGGGAACATCTTCAGGATCCCTACGTCTTCCGCTGCGCGTACCTCTGAATCCCCCGGATCCTGGCTCTATGCTGCAGGCAGACCCACAGAACCAACCCAACCCTTCATTAGTTTCAGCACGGACGCGCGTGTGGCCGTACAGCACCTGCAGCTAGCTCAGCAGTCTTTGTTTAACCCCACTTATCTTGTGCTACAGGGTCCTCATATTTTCCACCCTGGTTCCGGGCAAAATGAGGCGAAAACATTAAATTTGCATATATAAGGTTCGTGTTACGAATAGACGGGCGGTATTATGTTAGAGTTCATGTTTAACCGTACGTATCGTACCCTACCGTATCGTATCGTACTGTATCATTTAACATCGTATCGTATCGTGACATATCGTGACGCTTACACTGTCGTACATACTGTCGTCATCCAGCCATCGGGGAGTTTCGTATCGTATTGACCGTATCGTATCGTATCTTATCGTATCGAAGTCAAGAAGACGGGGAGAAGAGCGAGCGCCTCTTACGGCGGCACGAGCGGGGAGATTAGGTGCGATTTGCGTAAGCCCGTAACGGCTAGTACAGATAGTACGGACAGTACGAACAGTACGAGCAGTACGAGCAGTACGGCTAACACAAGTTACCGTACAAAAAAGTGGTTTCGGCAAAATTGGGGCGAAAATATTGAGGACGCACTCCTTGGGGTGGTAAATACGAGGACCCCCCACTGTATACTTTCCGTACCTTCAGCCGTACCGTTTTTTAAAATATTATATTCTTTTTTGGGCCGATTTGAATTGCTCAATGCAGTCACGTCACGGGGCACGAAAAAGGGGCATGCCCCCCCCCCAAGGGGGGGGGGGCACGTGCCCCTGGGCACGGGTCGGAGGGGGACCGTGCCCCCAACCCTAGCGCCAACACTGAACGCAATGGGCCAGGCATGCCATGGATGACATTACATCATGTCTGCGCGGGATGCGGTAGGCTAGAAGCTTTTGCGTGAAAGTGGAGCTGGAAACTGTCGGCAGCCATGGCGTCCAAGTCTCTCTTCAGGGAGAATCCGCTCTCCCTTTCGATGTCAGAAGCTGCATTCGACGAATGGCTGCTGCAAACGTGCGCGAGAGGGGATCCAAGGATCGTGGCTCGTTTAAAAGCGTCTGCATATCAGGCTGATCCCCAATCAAAGTCTTTTTTTGGCCGGCTTTGGAGCCGAATCCGACTTCCTCGCTTGTACTTGCTTGTAGACGACCTTTTCAAAGATCCTCTTCCCTGGACTACAGATTTCTTAGACTGTGGCCGTGGTCTTGGCTGCACATACTCCACACCAAGGTCATGGGAAGCTGCAATGTGCCGTATAGAAAGTAACGTGGAGCGATATCCAGGAAACTACGTCCGCCTTGCATTCATCGTTTTGCTGTGTGTGCTGTAAGTGCACTTCGCGAGGACACCAATTCCGGCGTTTTTAAGTGTCTTGCTTTGTTAAATAACCAACACTTACGATCGACTTAAGTTTAAGCCAGGCTCATCAAGCTGCAGGCAAGTAGATAGGTAGTGAATCAGCGAGGTGCATCAGTGCAAGGTGTGGTATTAATATCTTTCAACCGACCGAGAGGTGACCGCAGGAGGTAGAGTTGGAGGAGCTTCTTCCTCAGAGCCTGTCTATAGAACGTTCACAATTGCTTCTGACAACACAGCTGAGGAAAACAATGACTCTGGTTTTATTCAGGATGTTTTGGAATCCCCGTTACATGACAGCTTTAAGAGGTTTTGTTTTTATTTTCCATCAAGTGCTTCCCCTCACTGGTCTATGACTTTGCCGTTCTGAGCAGGTACAAGCGGCCTTTGGCATTACTTGGTATACTGGTGGCTTTAAAGATGTCGGATTCACTTTTAAAGTATACTCGGGGGACGGAGAGAGACAGCACGAAGGAGTCTTTCATCTTTCGTACTACCTCGTGGTTGGCAAAGCTTGGTAATTTGCGTACTTTTCCACCACCTTTCCTGTTCTGATGAACATTTTGATTTTCAAACGCAGAACATTCCTTTGTTTGTCATAGGAATCGGATGAGATGTGCCCAACTGATGAACTGTGCATATCAAAGGATTTGTGCCATACTAGCTGCATGAACCCGAACACCTGCTGACACAGTATTGTCTCTACAGGTGTTTGGTTGGTTCTTTTGTACTGTAAAGTGCTTCCAACCCTCATTCTGGCCGCCCTCCTTAGTGTTTTAGGTGAGTTTTCAATTGTGCAAAGCCCTCGCTTTCAGTCTCCCATATTTAGGCAGCCTAAAAAAATATAATCTGTTGATGGAGGACGTTTTCATGGGGGACTTGATGTACCTTTATCCTTCGACTTTCTTCGTGACAGTGATATGGATTATGATAACCCTTAGCTAGTCCATCCCGTGACCACTGCTGCGATTGAAAGAACATGAACAGTCTAAACCTTCAATGCTAGCAGTGTTCGCTTTTGTTTTGTCATCCAATCCTACAGAGAATTGGTGTTGGTCCTAAACGCTCTTTGCTCTTGCACTCTTTTTGCTGTGGCAGTTGTTTTTGTCCATGGCGCTTTTAGGGATCCTGCTACATGGCCCTCGGCGTCTCAACCACAAGACAATCGGACACATAGAAGAGGGCATGCAACCTAAAGGTGCCTACAAAGCAATAACGAATTCACATGTCCAATTTTGTTTCTATCCGACCTGGCTGTAGTGAGAGCAAATAACCGCATACGACCTGCGGCGGAGATTTCTGTCAGCGGTTTTCCGACGTGACTGGAGCTCCAGCGAAAATTCCATCAAATTTTTACTTCCAGCACTAGATCTTTTTGTTGTAGGAGGGGAGGACAGGAGCCTTCGGCTTGCGCAGCTTGGTTCTGCTGGATGCCCCAGCAGACAGCAGCATTGTAGGAGCACTGGATGATGTATATTTTGTAAATGATTTTAATTGCTTGAATCTCCATCTACCTTTTCTACATATTGGATGGACGTTAATTGGAACTTGACCGGTTCCATTCTTCGCGGCTGTTTCTAAGGCCTGAAGCGTTGTTGAGCTTAGCCTAGAAGTAGCTTTCCGCTCTTAGCTTTTTTATTTTGTCCTTGGGTCCTTTGTGACCAGTTCGTCGTGGTTCCCCATGCTGAGTTTGTCCATGTACATTTGATGGCATCATCGCCATCGTGAGACCAACGCCACATCCTTTCCCTTTTCTATGAAGGCTTTGTACATCATCGCCTGCAGCTCTGTTTGTGTCAGGTACAGTATCGTACGGTGTTTTATAAGGAAGGCACACAAGAGAAGAAAGATAGGAGAGAAAAATTTGCAGAAAGAAGAAAGAAAGCGTTGCGCTAGAGAACACTGTGAAACTGAGCTCGTCGAAGGAAAAAAAAAAAAAAAAATCACTGTACACTCGCCAGCTTCTGCTACCGTACGTTGGTACCTGCAAGGCTCCTGTCAGCTAAAAGCAGGTCGTACCTTTATGAACGAGATTCCTGCTAGAGCAGGGAGAGCGTACGGACGTACGATCGCGCGCAGCATCGCGTTTGAATGGGCCGTTTGTAGTCGAGAGGAGGCGGGAAGGCAAGGTCCCCCCGCCTTGCGCCTGCAGCAGAAGCTTTGCAAGCAGGAGCAGCCATGGATGCCGAGGCGTGCCATAGCGAGTGGGACCTCAGCATGGCGGAACTTGACCGGCTCGAGAGAGAGGCGCTCATGCAGGCGGAGGAGCGTCGCAAGTCGGGGGCTGAAGCGTGCTCCCGGCCTGCTCCAAATGGGGAAAGGTTAACGAGAAGGGGTCCTAGACAGGGGGCGGCTCGGGGAACGACTCAATCGCGATTTGTGAGAAGGGAGACGCAGGATGGAGATTCTGATGCTTTAACGGTCCATGTTCGTGAATTTCGGGATGGAAGGATTGCAACAAAGTCACCTTACAATGAGGTTAGTTCAGGAAATTGATCTTTTTTTTTTGCGAACATGGGTTAATCTTTGCTTACACACTACTGAAACCATTATCGCTTGCTTTCATTGCAGACACTGGTAGCTGTGTTGAAGTCAGTTCCTGAGCATGAGTGGAACTCCGATGAAAGGTGAGGCTATGCCGACAGTTCACAAAGACGCGCTTCTTCCCTATATTTTTAGTGTTATTCTGCTTTCTAGCACCACCACTTAATTGTTTTTTTTTTTATCGTGCTGTCTAGTCCCGCTTTCCTTAAAGTTTCTGGAGCTTTGATACAGGATGTGGACTTTTCCAGAAGGACGTCTGGATGAACTTCTTGATGCCTTAGCGAGTGCTCCTCAGCTCTCTGTGAAAGTAAGCTACAAGTTCCACAGTTTCGTGCAGGGTTTCAACGTTTCCAGAAAGGCTTTATGGTTATTTGAGGCACTTGAAAGCTTTATAAATTGTCTACAATGGACATATGTTTTAATCAGCAAGACAATGGGCCTAACTTGAAAACCTGTTGTTTATTTTTTGTTGAGGTAACAGGTGAACCTTCAAGTGTCATCAGCTGGTGAGCTACGATCCTGGGCTTTGATTGACGGATTTTGTATCCTACACAAAGAATTCTGGTTGCATAGGTGATTGCCGCTGTAATGTCTATGCTTCACAGCTTAATTCTGTGCCTTAAGGGGAACATTACTGATAGGCAGCCTTGGACTGGGGAAGTGCTCACAGGAGTGCAAAGGGACCGGCCTAAACAGTTTTATCAAAGAGCGAATAACGATAACATGCCAGAAGGATCAGCAAGAGGGAGCACCTTTATTGCTCCACCGACTGCTGTCAGGGGGAAAACTGCTGCCCATCAAAGTTCTATATATACTATAACTTTATACGAGGTTGGAAGTCGAATTGCTGCTAAGGCTTCCTATAATGAGGTGAGCAAAAAATACTATTGTCGCCCATTCACATAGTTATTGACAACTGTAATAGTCTGATATAGACAATCTAGCACCGAAATATCCTATCCCAGCCAGTTCGCCATCTCAAGGCTGTATTCGAATGGACCAGCTTTTTGAAGAGGTCATATTAGGATTTCTTGGCAATCCACGGATAGCGCATAGCATCTTGATTCTTAAGGGACACAAAGCAGCCTTTTTTTCATTACGAATTTTTTGAATTTTAGACTTTCTAAGAGAGATTAAATCAAAAGCTATTCCGGGACCTGAGCCATCTGGTCCGTCGAGTGGGTTCGTAGTTGTGTTCCAATAAGACTTGACCTGCCATGAAACGAGCATGTGCTTATGACAATGTGCATAGCCAATCCTCCAATCCCTACCCTGAAGATTGTCTTTTGGCAGTCTTTGAACATCAAGTTAGCAGCAAGTATGTGGGGGGTCTGGCTTTTTCCTGTGGCACACGTCCTCGCGATCATTTTGCTACACTCTCTTCATTGACCAAATTGACGTTTTCCCCAATTGCGCGCATGCTTTTTGCTCTGCCCAGAAACAACCCTTCCTGCACCTTAACTCATTTAATGGAATTCAGGTTCTCTAAATGTTCATCTCTATAACATGACGTGGGCATTTTGCAATGCACAGGGTTTCAAACAAGCATGCCAATCGATTCTTCAGCGCTCATGGGATACAACAGAAAGGTTAGGTGCTGGCAGGTGCTTGTGCCTTCAGGAGAGTCTCGTCAACTTTATTATCAGAATAATATGTCAATCCTCAGTTGTGGAGACTTTTCTCTCACAAGGAAAACTTGTTTCGTTTGTATCTGGATGTTTGGGCATTTCAACTGAAAGCTGGCTTTTTGGCGGAGTCTTTTTAGGGCATGGACCTTTCCGCAACTGCAGTTGGAGACGGCACTTCAAGCGTTTTCAAGCATTCCCAACGTCACCATTCAGGCATGATATCCTTGACAGATAGCAGTGTGTTTCATCAAGAAGATCCTTCTTTTGTGCTGCAAACGAAGACATGCCTCTTACGGCCAATTTACTTACTTTTTTTGGAAGATGATGATAACAGTTCGATGTGAAGCCGCCATTGGAGCTGCCAGCTGGCTTTAAAGGAATCAATCATGATGGACGTTCTGCTCTGGAACAAGAGCTTCCTTCTCACAACACTACAATCTCTGAACCAGGTATTGCCAATCGTTGACAATTGCTCTCTGCGCTTTTCTTGTAGTTATGGAGTTGCTTATGAGGGCAACAAATTTCTGTGCTGAGAAATTTGGTGATCGCACAATAGCTGTTGCCAGTACATTGAGTTTGGCGTTCCCATTAAGGACTGGGTAAAGGGCCAATGTGGGCTCAGATGGAAATAGAGGAAAGGCAGATTGGATGGAGCTACCATCGAAGCACATGCAGACATCCTCGGACTCATGTCCAGACTTGAATTCACAACCTTCCAGTTCCCAGGAAGGAGAGCGAGCACACGGGCCCACCGTTTGCAACGTAAAGCTGATGCCACAGAGCTCTGGGGACATTGCTGCATTGTTCTCCTATTACTCGGTGCGTCCCTGAGCCTTCATTCTGATCAGAGGGCCTTGTGCATTTAGCATCTTTGCTTTCGTCGCAGTTTCTGAGTTTAAAGCCACTTAATTGCTGAAAATTCTTGAAACTTGTGCTTAAGGACTGCCGATGGTTACTGTTAAAAAGGCTGAGAATAGAAGGTCCTTCATTAAATGTATGGAGCGAGTGAACTGTCAGTTAACCCCTACATCTGCAGGAGCAGTTTTCTAATGGCGTTCAGAGTTCAATATTGGTCAGCTATGCACACATTTGGCAGAATTCCTCATTTGAATACATGCTTAGGACATTAACGGACATTGGCCCCTCTCATCAGCATGTCCAAGGCCGTGCTGAGGATTTGTAAAGGATTGACATTCTCCTTCTTGGGCTGGTCTTTGCTGAAAGCTTCATCCCCTTGTTATTATAGCGTTTCCTTTACAAACCATAACGTTTGGCCGGATGCATTGAGCGGACAAGGTGGTATACAAAAGACTAAGTCTAGTCTGCCACTTGCTGTCCATACGATGGTCTTTTTTAGCTCATGACCAAATGTTTGCGTCTTGTCCAGCTAACTTATTTGAGCGTTATTTGAAGGATTCTCTATACAGGGTGATGTGGCTAGGCTGCTCTTTTGTTTAAGAAAAAAAGTTAATACTGAATGCCAACTACTGATTTCCATTGTTCTTTGTGCAGCCATTAGTAGAGAAGATGAGGTCAATACCTGGGGCCGAGTGGAATCTAAAGGCCAAGTAAGGACCATCAACTATTATGTGCGACTTGGTGCTTGATTTTGTCATTTCTATGTTCTTAACGTTTTATGAATTATGGTCGTGCAGCCTACATGGTTCATAAACCTCTATAACTTGCTCTATGGAGAGAAATGGAGATATATAGATCTCCACTAGTTTCAGTCGGTTTCTTCTGTCTGACTTCAATTAGAAAGAGCAGCAGTTGCAACAATTACTGAAGAAGTTACTTCTTCTTGTTGCAGGCATTGGACCTTTCCCGTATCTTCGCTGGCAGTGGCAATCACGACTATGAATGCAACTCGAGGAGTAAAGGTGAGAAGAGCAAAGTACCTTAGCTTCTACCGATCCTGGCGAATGCCGGACATCAGCGCTACTGTTAGTATGAGGGGTGCTCCTGAGAAAGAAAAGAGAACGCTACTGTGTGTCTATTGAATTGCGATCCTGCACGTTTTATATGCAGGCTAGCAAACAAAACAAGAATTCGCATTTGACTTGTGCATAGAAATTTGGAATTGTACATAGGTGCAACGATTGGAGCCCTTGGTCCTGCGAGCAATGCAAGTATCGGCTGCGAGGCCTGATGACTCCGGTAAGGACTGTACTGCCTCAGTTGAACTTTACTCTGCTTACGAACATCGTCGACTCTGTAATTATTGTTATGAGGCCTTTGGGAGAGAGAGTGAAAGAGCAATTGGTGGCATGCCTGGGGGTACAGCGCTCTATGCAAACATGCCAGTGGAGTTGGAAAAGCGACTGCTTCCTTTCCAGCGGGAGGGCATTAAGTGCGTTTCTCTGCAGCACTTACAGCCGCTGACTGCTTTGACTTCTTCTGGAAACGATGCATTCGGCTCAGCAATGTCCGGGATTACTTGTTGTTCGTACTTGCAGCTCTACTTTCTCTTGTATGTGTGATTTTAGAATAAACGGACGAGAAGATTGACATGGAAAGAAAGGTTGAAAAGTGCAGGTTTGCTCTCAAGAAGGGCGGACGAGCGTTGTTTGCAGATGAAATGGTGGACATCACAAACCCTTCCTTGCACTGATGCACTTTGTTTGCCTGAAAGTCTAATGGACAATACATGAGCAATAAAAGCTGAAGAGCCTGTCTAGAATAACCGTTTTTCAACCCCAGCAAATAGAAGCAAATGCTGAAGTTGGGCCGCACCGACTTCTCTCCAAAGTTTGTTCTCAAAAGAGAGTGCATTGCAGCTTGGAGTTGAAGGAGAACAGAAAGCTTCTAACTCTCAGTGTCAGGGGGATTGGGATGCTCGTTTCGCCACAGGGACTGGGGAAAACTCTGCAGGTAAGCTGAATGAGTAGGTTGGAGAAAACAGAGGCTTGCAATTGTTTTTTTCTGTTCAAATTGCACCCATCAACCCCTAGCACTGTCTACGAAGAAGGTTTTGAGAACTTCGTCGTATAGGTTACAAAGATCGGGAAAATGTGATTTTCATTGAGCTATTCCCCTCGTATTGCGCATGTCAGGCGATCAGCATTGCAATGTGCTACCGAGAGGAGTGGCCTGTATTGGTGCTCGTCCCGTCTGCCCTGCGGTTACAGTGGGCAATGGTAAGGTCCAACCCATAGACAACTCCAACGTCATTCATGAATATCTGTGAATGCCAAAAAATAAAGAAATGCAAAAAAAGAACGAGAGATTTTAGTTACTTATTTCTCTTACTTGAAGTTTCTGTCTTCACTGGGCTAACTATTGTGGCTCTCATTTGGAGGCTTACAGGCCATACATCAATGGCTGCATCCTGCGGTTCTCCCAGGAGACATAACGGTAAACTGATAGTAGTCCCCCTGAACCGCAAAGCTTCTAAGCTGCTGTGCATGTATATAGGAGCGTACTCAACGCAGTCATGTTTAAAGCATGGGTCCATTTGAGACTTTTTGCATACATATAAACAACGGTTGACCTGATTTTGGCATACCTTACGTTTGTAACGCTTGGCAGCTTGTGATGCCCGCTGCGACGAAGCTTCGGGAAGGCTTTGCAGTTGTGAAATCTGTCGCGGAGGAGGTGTCGGAGTTGGAGGGACTCTTCTGTGTATTGTCTTATGATGCGGCACACAAGCTTCCTGCTAATGCTGAGTTCAAGGTAACTCCAACCTGGTAGAGGAGACGAACATGCGTAACCAACCAAGAAACTGTGCTGAATGTACAGTAGTTGAAAAGCGGAACTTTATGTGCTATAGCGACCGTGGGTTGTGGGCAGAAGTGTTGTTATGCACATTAATTTTTGGTTGGGAGAACGTTTCCTTTGCGCAAAGCTCCGCAAGTATCTGCCGCATTATGAATTGTCAACTCAAATATGACAGAGGTGTCTTGTCTTTCGGGTTAGAATCAAGCAGTATATGGGCAATAAAAACTGTATCACATCCTGTACTTGTCTTCCTTTGAGCAAGAGTAATGCCTGATTAAGGGATATCACCTCCTTAATTGAGCTGAACTGCGAATTCTGTTGGCCCGTGAGTCGCTTCGGCCACCTTACCCACTGTGTATATTGCAAGCGTAGCATCAGACTTCAACCATTGCATGCGGGCTTTGGGGGACTACTGTCCGTACAGGTGGTGATAGCGGACGAGGCCCACTATCTGAAGAGCCCAAAGGCAAGACGAACCACAGCGAGCTTAACTTTTCTACAGGCATGGCAACGGACCTTAATTCCAATTATATATATTCTGTGATACGTTCACTTCTACAGACTCTTTTCCAGCAGTCATCGTCTTGTGGTACGGAAACAGCTTTAGATGACGGCAGCATGGGCCTTCTGATTCGCTGTGGTTTGCTCTAAACTTCACGTTATTAGCTTCCAATTAGCTCCGACTAATTTCAATGAACGATGGTGGGCGGAGGGAGGAGTGGATTCACAGTCCATAGTACGGGGTCTTAATGTTAATGTGCTGACTGCAGAAGGCGAAAAGGGCGATATTGCTGACAGGCACGCCCGCCTTGAACCGACCCATTGAACTCTTCACCCTGGTGAGCATGTCCATCTGCTGCAAATCCGTTCGCCAAAAACCACGAGTGGAGCCCTGTGCTTGTTTCTGCTCTGTTTTATGACGCTTGCTGTCAATGGCTGTAAATGCAGCTGAAAGCTTTACACCCAGCAGTATTCTCCGACATGAAGGAGTATGGCAACCGATACTGCGCGAGCCGGGTAAGGGCAATCTCTGCTCTTTCAGGCATATCTGTAAAGTACTCTGTGGATGCTCCTGGAAAATTTCTCGATTCAAATGAATCTGCAAAGATCTTCGTTTCACCTCTGTCAATCCAAGACATGCAGAATTTTCGACCGGCAGACGTTTGAACGCACTGCCCCTTCATGCCTGCTGGGGTGTGCAGGAAACTTCGTGGCATAAGAAGTTTGGAAAGTACAGAGGGTGCAGTCATCCTGAAGAGCTTCACGCCCTTGTGAAGAGCACTGTCATGGTCCGCCGCTTAAAGGCGGAGGTGCTGCCCCAACTGCCTCCCAAACGCCGGCAGCAGGTGGGCTATAGACAAAGGACGGCCGAAGATGTCGTCTGTTATGCAAAGATGGGAGTGATGAGGGCGAACTTGCAAGCTGGGAAGAGTTGATAATGAGGATAAGCCTCTTTTTTGGTTTCTTGTTTGACTTCTGGAAACCTATTTCCGTCGCCTTGACGTCCCGTTCCTGTGTTCTGTAAGCAGTTGACCTATGTTGCGAAGGAAATAAGACGTTCCCATCACAGATACTCCGAGCTATCCTCTTTTTGTTTTACCTTCCGCCAGCGTAGACGCGACTGTCTTGTATTTGGCCTGGAAATACGTGCTTGTGATACTTAACCATTTCTGAATGCGAGGTTCGGGTCAGCATGCAGATAGTTGCGAACTTCTACTAAGGAGCTTATGAACTTATGTGCTTTTTCAGGTCCTTCTCTCATTGGATGCCACGTCAATGCGTCCCATTCAAGCGCTCATGCAAAAGGCAGGTCTCCTCACCTGTTTGAGGATTCGCTTAATCAATCCCGAGGCAGACTTTGTATGCTATCAGAGAATGTTGGTTTGAGATAGTGTTTGTGACTGAATACCGAATTCGAATCCAACTCCATGCAATTTGAAGTGTGTGCTTCTGACTTAGATTATCTCCATATCTAGTGCTCTTTTTTTCTATTGCAAGAGTGCTGAAGGGGGGAGCAAACCACACTCTGTGGGGTGAGTTGGGGGTTTGGGGCGCAAGCAGATGAAGGAATTGAAAGCGCGGATGACTCGAGAGAAGGAGAACCTTGAGCTTGCAAACGAGGAGAGAACTCTCATGTCCAAAGTAATGTGACAGTGAGCAGAGGAGAGAGAGAGAAAAATAAAAGGAAGGCAGAGGTCTTTTTGGAAGCTGCTTGCGGCTTTGTATCCTCTGCCTTTGGATGTTATCTTCAATGACGGATGTTTGGGCATATGTAATTCAGATGTACATGGAAACTGCTTCAGCCAAGATAATGGCTGTCGGGGAGTACTTGGAGACACTTTTAGAGGTAAGGAGGTTTCAGGTGATACTAATAGGATAGGTGGAAATGGCCAAACTTGTTGCTTGTGTGTTCTTTTTAAGCTCTAATTCTTGACTGTCTTATGAAAACTTCTTGTTTCACATGAGGAGGCTTCAATGGATGCTGGGAGGGGGCAGGGAGACTGTAAGTTTTTGGTTTTTGCCCACCATCAGGTGCTCCTGGACGGCATTGAGGCGAAAGTGAAGGTATGGGAACTGAATTCTGAAGCCTTTCTGATCAAACTTTACAGTAACTGCTCAACGAATAGAGACGGGTGGGGCGCAATTTCATCTTATTTTAGACTATATTGGAAGTTTCTATATTAGTTGCTGTCACTATGGTATGTTCGAGTTGCCTGAAGTAGTGAACCTATCATTCTTAGTTCAGCAAAGGCAGCTCTGAGCCTTCATTCACAGGAAGGGGAATGCTCAAAGGCTAACATGTTCCTTTCAATTTTCACAGTCGGAACTCAGTTCAATGCCAGTTCCGGACTCAATGGTTTGAATTTCTTATCTCTGCTTCTGCACAAAACATTCTGTGTTTGTAAGCAGGAACTTGTGAAATACATTCGCATTGATGGCAAGACTCCCCATGAAACTCGACCCGGACTGGTTGAATCTTTTCAGCAAGATGTCGACGTTCGCGTTGCTTTGGTGCAGCCATCCCCCAGACTCACCTTTTTCTGCTCTAAAAACCCATATAGGTTCACAGGAAGGTCCTTCCTTCAATGTCTTCTTCATCAAAAGTCAATCCATCTGCTCTTATTGCATGCACAAGTATATCCCTGAACAGAGGAGTCTTTTCTCGGACTCTGGGGGGGATGCAGCTGAGCATTATGACAACGGGTGTGGGCATCACACTGACTGCAGCGAGTGCAGTAGTTTTTGCGGAGATGGCATGGACTCCGGGAGTGCTCGCTCAGGCAGAAGATAGAGCACACAGAATTGGCCAGGTGGGTTTTCTAGATGGGGTTGCAGGGAAACAGAGTGAAGTCTGAGTACTTCTCGCTGTGCTGTTTTCCATTGTGAATGACGTTGAAAAGGTGCGGAATGCAAGCAGGCATGAAGAGGATTCTGAGATGTTTCCATCTGGCTGACGGTGGACAAGTGGGTGCATTAGAGAGACAAGAAAGTACTTTGTCTGTTTCTACATTGTAGAGATGAAGTTCCCTTCTGTGTATGCAGGTGAACAGTCTGAATGTCATATACTTGCATGCGCCTGAAACTATCGATGACATTATCTGGTGAGTTTAACCACATATGCCACTGCAGATAATGCTGGAGTAAACGACTGTGCACCAATGCGCATGCTTGTCCAAAGCACCTAGGAACACTTGAAGGGACGAAGATGCCAAGGAATACTGATGCAGCTTTACAAATGTTTCAATTCCGTTTTTTGATTGAATGCACACGTTAAACGTTTACTGTGGCCTTGCGCATGTAGGGAAACGGTTGGCCGAAAGCTTGAAAACATTGGTCAGGTGAGTTTTTCGGAATTTGAAGGTTTGTGATATACTGCCAGCAAGCACATGCTGCAATCGCTACATTAAAGAATTTGTCTCGTCCTGTGGAGTATGGAATTGAAACCTGGAGGAGGTGGTCTCAACCAAAAATGTCCGGTCGACTTAGAATCTCTGCACCTTGCCCCCAACAGGTGATGGACGGCAAGGACTGCTCCCTTGAGCTCGATGACGCAAATCCTCCTTCTAAGCTTTCCCGCAAAAGGACCGTTCAAGAATGCTTGACTTCACATGCACTGCCCAAACAGCAGGACGATGGTCTTGTGATGGACAAGTATCATTCGGATCTGGTGGTAAGCGGGGATGGCTCACAGCCGTCTGGTGATACTGCTCTGGACAGCAAAAATGATAGTAGTCCATCCTCGAAGAAGCAACTGCAGCAGCGGACTTTGCAGCAGTGCCTGGTCCGACAGACACACTCGCAGGAGAAGGGTACTTTTGAGGAAGGCACGGCTGGGAGCATGCCGGTGTCAAACGAACTTGGATTAGGGGATGAGGAAAATGTTAGTTCTGGGTGTGTGCCCGAATCCAGGCTTCCAGAAGGCAGCAGTGAGGTTGCTCTGCCATTTGAAGCGACCACCGTGGTGAAGCGGCGGAAGCGAATGTGAGGGCTCCTATTTGGTTCTTCAGAATTTGACTTTGCTCTTTATGGGGGGCGCACCTTTGTTGCTGGTGATGCCGGAGTGTAGGGTACGTTTCCATGTGCAGAAGCCTTAGTGGCAAGTCTTGGTGTGACGACTTCCTCGCACTTGGTCTCTCCTCCCCCCTCCCCCCCTTCTCTTCTCTCCCCCTCACCCACACCTTCTCTCGCGTCCTCACTCGCTCTCGTTCGCTCACCCTCCCTCCCTCTCTCTCCCTCCCTCACCCTCCCTCCCCGCCCCTCTCTCTCTCTCCCTCTCTCCCTCTCTCTCGCTCGTTCTCTCCCTAGCCAAGCCGCATCTATTCTCATGGAACCAATGATAACTCAGTGTTGTGGGACAAAAACGATAGGGTCGTGGGGAGGCACGGAAGCACCCACATTCTGTCTTTTTTTAAGCTCACCAGACTCTTAATACCCCTTGCGCACGCACTGAGGTGTCGACAGGCGTAAACTCCCTATATCTGCCATGCCTCTCCCTCCCACTCTGCTCTGCACGTAGCCATGCCCAGCAAGCAACTATAGCCTATGCCCAGTCACCTCCCACTACACAAAATCCCAAATGTACATGCAAATTCTCCTCTTCTGCAATTTAGAAAGTGTTTATGAGT
Organism: Zygnema circumcarinatum; assembly: GCA_037447605.1. Lineage (NCBI taxonomy): Eukaryota > Viridiplantae > Streptophyta > Zygnematophyceae > Zygnematales > Zygnemataceae > Zygnema > Zygnema circumcarinatum. Next base: position 3,074,593 of record CM074807.1, read on the forward strand.
CGCTGCAACTCGCTTGTGTATCTCTGCACTCAGACGAGAGAAACCCTGCCGCTCCCATTCATCAGATACATTTGTTGCCCAAATCGCTGTCGTTTTTTGGAACAGTTGATCGAATAACTTCTGGACAGAGTGGCTGCTCTTAAAGCGTGTCTTCCCCTCTGGTACCACCTTCTCTAACGTCGCTTTCTCTCTCGTAGTTTCGCATGGCAGCTATGGGCTCAGTCACCTTCGCGGCTCTCAGTGTGGCAGTATAAATATTACCCACATCGTGAAGTGCAGTTAGCCCGCACGAACCCGATTTATCTGTCAGCTATTTACAAGTCCTATAAGGCCTTATTAGCCTTGTCCGCCAATTGCCCAAATGGTGAGATTTTCGTAGGATTCAAAAGAGGGCTCGATCTTCACACCTAATTTCAATATGATATTTTATTTCTTCAGCAGATTTCCATTTCTTTTCTTAATTCTTGAAAATGAAAATGAAAGTTATTAGATTTAAAAAAAAAAAAAAAAAAAAAGGGGCGGTGAGAGAGGGAGATGGGGGAGGAATCGGGGCGAAAGCGAGAGGGAGAGGAAGAGACGAGAGAGGGAGAAGGAGAGGGGGTATAGAGAGTTAGGGGAGGTTTGGAGGGTAGGGGAAGGAGAAAGAGGGAGTTGGGGATTGACAAATGGCAAAGGAAAAGGAAATGATGGATGGAGAGGGCTGGGTCCCTTTTGAGAAAGTCTTCAGTGCTTTATCATAATAAAGTTGCGGGTTCAGCGATGGGTTCTTCTGGAGGATTGCGTCTATTGCGGTTGTAATGGAATTTAATCTTTTTCCTTTCTTTAAATCCGACGCATGCCGACATCGCGATTGGCGGATAAGAAAGTTGGTCGTTTTTTTGCAAATAACTGCACATGTGATCTTACGGTGAAAGGCGGTTTATCCAAGCGGTAGAGCAGAAAATGCAGAACAAAAAGCGGAGTTTAAAAAACACGGAGTCGATGCTGTTTTTAGTCGAATCTCGATGAGGAATTCATGATCTACGAATATTTCCATATCTTGTTGACTCCATCCAGGTACAGACAAAAGGGGGCAAACTCCCGACGCCTTAATAAGAATAAGACCTATGACACAGCAGCGACAACATAGCTCCGCACTCGTTTGTCCTTTTCACTCGGGTGTATAGGTGACGCCTTTATCTGCACAAAGAAGAAAAATGAATTGTTAGGTGAACTGAAGGTTAAACCATACGTGAACAGTGGTGGCTATTAGTTTCTAGTCAGTATGGATGTGCCCAAAAGGAAAACAGATCTGGAGAACACGAGATTTCCTACTTGTCCATTATGTTCAAATATACTGTAGGAAATACTCATGTTCAGTAAAAAAAGTCGCCCTTCCACGTCCGTCAACATGACTATAACTGCACAGACTCCTCGCAAGACGTGCCAAACGCTTACGAACTAATGCACTCTTTCGTGACGGTGTTTTCAACAAGGGGAATGAATGGAGCCATTCATCTCAGTCCCAAAGCTTCCAGGCCAATCATGAACAAACCCCTCGCAAACACTAGAATTTGACCAGTACTTCTGAACCCTGCATGTAAAATCTGGACCTTTCGCTACTTTTGTCAAGTGATGCATAAAGCAAGCAATTTCGAACCTCTTCCAACTCAACAAGGCTCCCGACCATTACCTTCAACTTCCAAAAAAGCCTCGAGCGACTGGAAATTCTCCATGTTCACGTACACCTCCCAGAATGGTGACTCCTGTTCAGGATAACTAAGCAGTGTTTCAAATTCTCCCTACCTGCAGCTCCACTTTCACTTGTTTTTCCCCTTGCCCCGACTTTCCTTTGAACGGCCCTTCGACTTTCCTTTCTTGTGAGAGGTCTGAGGGGAAATAGACTCCTGCAAATCCAGGATGCCCATGTCACAATCGTAACATACAGAGGAGAAGCCTCGAGTTTGCCACGCTTGTCTGCCTCTCCTTGTTTAAGGAGAATATTGCTTTACGGCAGAAATCGACGAGGTCAACCAACGATGCACGGGCAGAGAAAAAAGACACTAAGTCACATATCGTAGTTGAGCTAACTCAACATATTGAATTGATCGATGCTGTGCCATTCACTTTGTTATTGATGACTCCATCAGGTCATGTCAAGATGATGATGCGTTTTATCAACAGGGATACAGTCCCTCCTATTTATCTCTTTATTTTTCAGAAGAAACCACGATGTTGTGAATGCATGAAAGATTTTCTACCACCAACATCGCTTAAACGTACAAGCTTTCGTCCGCTCGACGAAACCTGAAGAATGGGTCTTTTGCCAACCTCCAGATTCAGTTCTTAGGACCGACCCTATTTACCTCACTTTCTGCCTTCCCTTCGTCGGTTGTCTGCTTCGAAGCGATTGTTGTCTGTTCCTGATCCTGCAGAAGGATCACTGCCAGTGATTAACTATACTTCACAGAAACAGACAAGCATGGAAACTGTCAGTGGTTTCCCAATCACCGGTCGTGATGTGAATTGTGCTAAGTTGCAAAGAAGTGAAATATTTGACATGGAAAAAACGAAAATAGAGCAGTCAAATAGAGCTTCGCCACAACTTAAACCAAGCTAAAGGGCTGCGAGGTGGAACCGGCTGCGGGCACAAATTCATCAATACTTCTAAGTAATGGTGAAAACACCCAAATGGCAAACATGAGTGCAACCCGCCAACATCTCCAACTGAAGAGTAGTTCGAGTGTAGCTAAGCAGGTGGTTACACAACTCTGCCTGCACCCAAGGCCATACCTTTGATGACTGGCGCTTGTCAGCTTGTCCATCTGTAGTCTTGCGTTCTCCAATCTCTGAAGAAAGGGCAGAGGCGGGCATCTCAATCTCCTCATCCCCAGTAATTAAAGTCGAATCAACCCCAGGAAAAGAAGCTGGGAAGCTGGAAGTCGAAGAGGATTTCGTTTCTGTAATTGGCAAAGGAGCCGCCACAGCAGCCACCGTGGAATACTTGGCATCAGGATCTGCGGGTGCGACAGACAGAAGAGAGTAGCCAGGCTCTGGAATATCTTCTTTCTCAGAGTGAGAAACCAATAAAGGTGCATCAGTAGCTTCGTCTGTGTTGGGTGCACTGCCTATCCTCTCTTCTGTCCCTTTCGCATGCTGTGAAGGTGGAAGCGTTGTGGCTAACTCGGATGCAGCCTCCATCACCTCTTCCTGAGTTGAGAGCATGACGGGAACAGCTTGGTCCAGTTTTGGCAGAAAACTCTGCTCCGCATGAAAATCAGCATGGATTTGAGAGTCAGATATAGCTGAAACTTCTTGGGGTTCCGGATGTTGCTCGTCAGTAGATGCAGCGATCTCGCCAGAACTTGTAAGGGTTGAGGGTATTTCATTCCCTGGTGGCAAATTTTCTCCCTCATGCTTTACTGGTGCATCCGAATCACCCAGAGGTTCAATTACAGATTCAATTTCTCCAGATTCCTGTGACATGCAAAAAAAATTCAACACGCAAGATTAGTCCATTTTGAGAAAAATAACACACTCAGAGAAAGGGAAGAGACTTCAAACTAAGATGTGTATTTCATAGCCTTCAACCACAACAAGCACAACCGGACTGCAAATGAAGCTAATCCTCACCGAGGCCTCCTTAAAAATATCTCTATTTGAAGGCGGCGTTTCCTCTCACCTTTTCCACACCGGGTGTAATAGCAGAAACAAGTTCAGGCTTCGTAACTGGGTCTTCTCGTTCTCGCATGCTGGTGTCATCGCCTTGTGAAGGGTCACTAACAAGGGCTTCACGGCGAATAAATGGCTCCCCACTTTGGATCTCGATAGGGATGGGAAACCTTTCCGTTACAGTGAGTTCACCTTCCTTCATTTGCGCAGAATCTTCTCCCACAACCATATTTACTTCCTTCTGTGGTTCAGCTGATGAAGTCTGCCCATTGGACGCAGATGTAGATTCAATAAGTTCGCTCCTGCTTTGGAGGCCCCGCAATTTGTCTCCCTTAAACAATGTTTCCTTCTCCACAGGCAGAGCGTCCTCCGGTGTATGAGTGGTACTCTGAGTTCCACGGGCCGAAGGGACTGCTTCAGGCTTCTGCAAAACGCTCCGTAAGGCATAGAACAAAAGGCGTTGGCATTAGTATGAGACGTGCTTCCACGTCCGGACAGCCCGAAAGATAAAATTAGACACTTCACTGAAGTCAATTCCATACAACACCAAAATGAGTCGGAGTGCACGTTTAACGAAATTCTTACCAACTCGGGAATTCTATCAGTTGAAGCTGTTTCCTTTGACTCCTCACTTTTCTTGCCTCTGAATTCTGTCGAGACCAGAAGGTGAGGTTGAGACTCTTTGCCACCAATTGTGGAGGTCGTGATATGCTTGGGAATGGAATAATCTGAAAGCGAGTAAATTAAAAAGTTAGTTAGTATTAGTAAGTTAATCTTCGAACTAACTTTCTTCGAAGAATTCGGATTAGTAATAAACAAGGCATCATGAAACCCGCCAGCAACTTCAAGAGCCTCATATTCTATCATAGAATTCAGACAGAAAGGTGTCAAGGTTTTGACAAGGTCTGCACTAACAACTTAGCACTCACTACGCACAATTAGGTAAGAGATGTTACAAGGTAAATCCAATCCATTCATTGAAAATAGGATAAATTTTCTTCGCGGATCATTAACACATATGAGTATTCAACAATTCAAACATCCAGTGAGCGGAAAACGTATGTACACAAACATCTTGATACATACAAATGGATTTGAACCAATTTTTAGAATTGCAGAAGTTCCATACCACTCTCAACTCCGAGTTCTCCATGTTCACTTTCATCATGCTTGGAGATGACACGATCTGCATTTCGATTACGAGCAGGAGTTGTCTGCAATCATGGCGTGATGCCAATGTTAATGACGAGTCAATTTTTTAACAGTTCTCAGCAGAATCAAATATAAACTTAAAGTAATCACGCTCGTTCGAGCAATCTATTTCGCTTAATTATAGTGGAATTATTTTTCTGCATCGATTATGGCTTAGTTCAAGTGTGAAGACACAAAATTCGTGCAAAATGACAAAATACAACAACCACAAGTATCCGAACCTGGCAATAAGTATGATCATCAATTATCTAACCCGACTTGTCCTGTCCAAGAACTTAACTGCTCACTCTGCTGTGTATCACGCGAAACAGAACATACTACCAGTCAACTTTGCAACTAGATGAGCTCAAACTTCAACTGCAAGAGGAAGAAAGAACCAACATTCGCTTGTGCCTCTAAAACTAATCCTCGGCTGACAACTGACATTTCAGACAGACGGCAATCCGCTGGCTTACGATGAATGACTTGTAGATAAACCATCCAAGACATCCTAGAAATCCAGCAGGCGCCAGAAAAGGCAGCAGCAGCAAGCCCAGAAATAGCAGTACAGGCAACAGCGGTAAAAGCGGCAGGCACAGCACAGCCGCCACCATTGCCAGCTTCCTCAAATCCATGGCTGCCACAAACCTCCCCTGCCCCCCTCCTCTCTCACTCTTTCTCGGTTGCATCCGGCCTCCCTCTCTCTCTCTCTCTCCCTCTCCCTCACCCTCACCCTCTCCCTCTCCCACACCGCGCATGATTCCCTTGCAGGCTTGGAGCACAAAAAATTGCCAAATTTCCAGGGTAGGGAAAAGGGTGCCACGTGGCAGTGACAGACGTCCTCCCAGCCGTTACATCTGAATCCAAGATCGCACGTGCGACGGCGCGCTCTGGGCCCTCGCTGCCACGTGGAGTGGTCCCGCCGCGAATCGATCTGGACGACCGGGAGCGACCAAAGGGACCCTTTCGCGCCCGAGCGCGCGCCACGTGGCGGAGCGCTTTCGGCGGACGCGGGCGGATGGCCACGGCGGACGGACCGCCTGGAGATCTCCGCCGCGTGAACTGGAACTGGAAGTGGACTGTAACTGTAACTGGAATTGGAACTAAACTGGAACTATATTACATGGAAGTGTGAATGGGCATGATGGCGACGCCATGAGCTGGACATGAACAAAGACAATGTGGCGAACCAATGTGAGCGGGTTTGTCAAAAATTCAATTGTGGCGTCGGCAATGAGTTGTTGATTTGCCATGCTTGGCGGGGCATGGTGGGTATGGGTATTGGTGTTCCCCTGGCAATGGACGTTTTAGACCTTAGGACCTACTATAAAACCGGACTCTTCGACCTTGTGCAATATCCATCCATCCAACCATCCATCCATCCATCCATCCATCCATCCATCCATCCATCCATCCATCCATCCATGCGGCGCAGCAGGAAGGACGGACGGACGGAAGGCGCAGCTTTTGGCGGCTTTTGCCAGAAGTCGCCGCAGGTCCTTAGTCCAACGGCGTGTCCGCCCGCGTGCTTGTCGCCTGCCATGTGGCCCCCTGCGGGCATTCGGGAGGCCCCAGCCTGCCACGATGGCCAATACCCGCTCGCCACGTGTTCCCCGACCGCCGTCCCATTGGCACCGGCCCGCCCGTCCCCGCCGTTGCCGTTGCGGCGTTGCCCCGTCCCTCCCTCCCGTTGCCTGTCCGAGCACGCCCGCCCGCCCCTGGCGGAATCTCCTGTGGGCGCCACGTGGCGCCCGGCCCGCGTCCGCCCGCCCGCTGCTGCGCCCGCCTGCCCGAATGTCCGTACGACACGGCCCGACGGGCACGTTCGAAGGACAATCTTTGTACGTGCATCCGTACTTTGGCCCATTTGGCCGGTAGTGCCGACAGATAGATGACGTGGCGCGCGATCGCGGGCAGGTCCCTCCGTCAATCTGGGCGGTACAGGCCGTACAGTCACGGCTGCTATTGGGCCGCCGGCGACTCCTAGCAGCAGCTGGGACAACGGCGGCCGCCCTCCCTGGCGCAGCGAGAGAGGGAGAAAGGGAGCGGGAGAGAGAGAGAGAGAGGGGGAGAAAACAGCAGCAGCAGCTATGGGTCTCGTGAGCAGGATGGAGTCGTTTCACACGTACGAGGGAAGAAAGCACGGCTCCTCCTCCCCGCGCTCCTCCTCTGTCTCCATCTCCAAGAAGGCGCCCGTCCTCCTCTGCCTCGTGCTCGTCGGATGGACCATCACAGTCTTCCGCCGGTCCTTCCTCCAAATTCAATTCAACTGCGAGAGGCTTGGGGGGGGGGCGCCCTGGCAGCAGCATCAGCGACAGAACCCCCTCCTGTTTCCCCGCAGGGTTCAGAGCTTCTCCCATTACCTCACTGCGGAGCCTCTCCTGGGCGCCGCTCTCTCCCGCGGAAGCTTCTTCGGAGAAATCCTAGACAGCGAGATTCCAACGCTAACTATCTTCACCGTTCCACGGCCCTTTAATGGACATAGAAACGACCCCCAGCGGCGCGCCCTCCTCTCCTGGCTGCGCCTGACGCCCACCCCCCGCGTGGTGCTCCTTGGAACGCACCCCAGTTTTAGGGTTATCGCGGAGGAGTTTCCTGACCACGTGTCAGTCGACGACTCGCTGGACTCGACCTTCCAGAACGTTCCGCAGTTCCATGCGGTCATTGCGAGGGCGCAGGCGGCGGAGACTGACGTATCCATGGTGGTGAGCAGTGATGTCATGCTTCTCTCAGACGTGACGACAGCCATCAGGAAGCTAAACCTTGCTTTTGACAATTGGATGGTCACTGCGGCGAGGTGGGAGGTGGGAGAGAGGTTTCCCTACAGTTTCGAGCCTGCAGCATGGGAGCAATCCGTCAAAAGCGGGAAGAGCATAGAGAAGACGGAGGCCATGATCAACAAGTGGATCCGCAGCCATGGATCTGTGAACACGAACGGAGAACTTGATCTGTGGATCTGGAACAACCCTTCCATGCCTCTCTATGCTGGACACATGCCTCCGTTTGCAGTAGAAGCGGGCCACCATGGAAACTGGCTCACTCACGAAGCCATTGCTGCCGGAATTCGACAAGTTATCGACGCAACGGATTCTATAACTGTGACACATGCAGCGCATAAGCCGGTTCCTTTGCCGGGGAAGGAAGGGGCTCCCAAGGGGGTGGGTGAGGGGGGGGTGGAGGAGGAGGGGGAGGAGGTGAGCTGGGAGGAGCATGTGAACGCACATTTGGCGGGAACACATGGAACGTACGACTTTCAGTTGGGCGCAGCGTGGCACGCTCCATGGCATTTGGCAGCGTGTTTTGAGCCATCATGTAAGTTGTCTCTTAAACGGAGGCGCCAAAAACTATTTACAAGGAGGGTCAATTGAATTTCAAATTTTATGATTTTTCTTCACGATATATGCTTAAATTTGTTAATTTGTCTGCCCTTTTAGAATCTGGTCTTTGGGTTTACTTCTTGAAGGCTGCAATGGGTTTCCGAAGCTCTCTCCTTCCTCGATGCAACCATGCCTTCCTTACTAATCATCCCTCCCCTTGTTCCAACTGTCCAATAATGCAGCGAGCAACATGTGTCTTTTACGAAGAGAAAGGGCAGGAAGCTGCACATGTGAAATAGCTCCGTACGTGAGAAAAACCACTTCAGATGTTGTCCTCCTCCCAAACAACAAGACATGGGGGTGTGGGGAGAAGGAGAGCCGGTCTCTCTCGAGTTTGCCCCTCTTTGCTTCCGAAAAGGAGAGCCCCCCACGTTCTATGGAGTCAGTTCTACGGCAGGTAGCGAGAGAGGTAGACGGAACAAAGGTTGTCACTCTCTTAGCAGTCACTTTCGGCTACGCCGATATGTTAATGAGCTTTGTTTGTAGGCTCCGACAGCTCAAGCTAGCTGACAATATTGTAGTTGCTGCCCTTGATGAGGAGATTTATAAGTATGCATATACGCAGGGACTTGCAGTTTACTATGAGAGAGCGAGCGAGAAACTGAAGGGAGTGGAACAGGAGGGATGCTCCTTTGGTAGTCAATGCTTCCGACAGTTCACAAAGTCAAAGTCAAAGGCAGTTCTAAGAGTGCTGAAAGCTGGGTATTCCGTATTATGGTCAGATGTTGATATAGTGTGGTATACAGACCCTCTACCGGACCTTATGGACTATGGGCCGGGGACTTTCCCCATACAAAGCAACGAGCCAAATGGGTCTTTACCGGGAAGTGGAATTCGAAGGATCAATTCTGGGTTTTACTTTGCTCGGGCTGATCCTATGACTGTTGAAGCCTTTGCTGCTATTACGGAACATGCGGCGAAGACTCAGCTTTCGGAGCAACCAAGCTTTTACGATGTGCTGTGTGGAGAGAAGGGGGAGCTGCGAGTGAAGGGAGGGGAGGAGTGCAGGTGGAAAAATGGCCTTCGGACGATATTTCTTGACCGGAAAAAGTATCCCAACGGAGCCTCACATGATGTTTGGAAGGAAAAGGATGTGACAGCAGCATGCTTAGAACAGGGATGCGTGATTTTGCATAACAATTGGATCTCCGGGAAGGATGCGAAGGTACAGAGGCTAGTGAAGAATGAGTATTGGCACTATAATGGGGAGAGGAGGATGTGCAGCCAACCGTGGCTCACACGCTTGAAGAATCTTCCTTCTGGTCCAAGACATTCTTGAAAGTAAGCTTTTTTTTTTCGCTAGTTAAAGGTACCAAACAAGGCCCTTTTCCGGAGAATTCTCCAGAATTCAGGAGGTGAGGTTTATAGGGCTGACGCTTCTCGGAGATCTCTGGTGGCATTGTAAATTTAGTTCTAGTTTCTTTCTGCCAAGAGAGTGATATTGAAGCCTCTTGGCCACCCCTTCCTTACAGAGTAAACTTCGAATTTCGCGAAATTGTGTAACGGATTAGAATCGACAGAAACCAAGCAAACTGTAGAGGCCCGTGATTCTTGGCGAAAACTATAGAAAAAACGAGTCATTTGGGCTCCTGTCATTTTTTTCATTAAGGTAGAGAAAGAGGGATGGTAGTCTTCGTTTGAGAGAGGTGGGTGCTGTACTATCTTTCAGGAAACCGATTTTTTAGAAAAAAAAACTCCAAATAGGAGGCTTCTGGCAATGCTTAGTGCTAGAGGTTAGGTATTCAAACATCAACTTTTGATGCGCATATTGTCATTTTCACTCCATCAGTGAAAGAAACGAATAAGGCTCTTTTTTTTTTGTATTCAGTGCCCTGAATACGCCATACCTGAATACCTCCAGCCACACCTTGCCTTGCATCAGGCAGACATTTTGAGCTACACCATATTAAGTGCAGAGAAGACGAACCCTAGAAACAAGCTTAAAGAGGCAAGCTCCTTTCTTCCGTCTCATACATTGAAAAAAGTACTGAATGGATCCCCATAAGGCCACCCACCATGCAATGCGAAAGCAGGCTCTAAAACCGCTTCACTTCCAAAACTCGCCGAAAAGCAGCACATCGATCGCAGTGGCCGCCAGGACGAGAAAACGCCTCACTCATACCTCCACACAGTCCCCCTCCCTCCTCGCCTCCTCCCCCCCTCCCCCCCTTCCCCTCTCCC
>CM074807.1:3085002-3172978 GCA_037447605.1 Zygnema circumcarinatum
TCTTCCCCCTCTCCCCCTCTCCCCCCCTCCCCACCTCTCCCCCTCTCCCCCTCTCCCCCAGATTGCTGTGTGTTGCTTTGGGGTGTACTCGTTCAGGCAGGGAGGAGAGGAGGAAGGTGGAACTATTTACTTCCATTTTTCCGGGGGGCTTGTGCGATTTAAGTTGCTGGCTTGCTGTTTGACGGGTGGTTTACTTTGACTGTAGACATTTTGGATTCCGGGGTTTTCAGGGTTTCCACTTGTTTGAGAGCAGAGAAATTTTCTTCACAAGGGGTGCAGTAGAGAGATTAGAGATATGATGGCACTCGCCTTCCTTTATTTGTTCGGATAAAAGTCTCAAAACACCTTCTTCGGTGCATGGAACGGGCCTCCTGGTGGGCCCTCCCGGTCCTGGAAAAGCGCAGGGCATGCACGGGCATGCATAGGCGGCATGTGTATGTCCTCGCCTTCACTGGCCTCAAAGCAGCCCGCGATCATGTTCTATACGGAAACGGTGGCATTTCCTCGAACAAATGCGCCGACAGAGAGAAAGAGAAATAAATTTCGGAGAGGGGTAGACGGTGGAAGAAGGGAAGGGAGAGGGAGACGACGAGGGAGAGGGTCGTGGAAGGGAAAGGGGAGGGAGGGAGGGAGGGAGGGCAAAGAGGGACGGGGGAGGCGGCGAGGTGGGGTGGGGGGAAGAAGGGTGTGGGAAGACGAGAGGAGGGGGAGGCGGTAGGAGAGGGAGAGGATGGCGGGGGGGAGAGGGAAAGTGAGTGGGAGGGAGGGGGAGAGGGAGGGGGGGGGAAGTGGGAGACGGAGATGGAGAGGCTAATGGGGTGAGAGAGTGGCATAGGGGGCGGACTTCGGAAACGAGATGCGTGCCCAGCAGGTGCTGGGAGCCGTCTCTTTTAAGGGTCCACGTGGCATGGTCTCATTGGCTGTCTCAACGGCGCCGCCTCTGATTGGCTACCGTCACTACACACGTGTAAGACCGCCTTCCCATTGGTCCTGGCTCTCGCGTTACCGTGCCTCTTCACGGAACTAGCTCACATAGATGCGCAAATGAGCTACCGTACGGTAGTGGTCCACGTGGCAACCTGCATGCATCGCATGCGCGTCACCCTCGTCACGCCAAATCAGCCAATCGTACACCGCCACGTGTCACGGAAGCGTACGGCAAAGCTCACAGACTGCCCGAGATGAAATTATCAAAAATTTCAGCACACGGCAAGCGTTTTGACCGTCCGATCAAAAAAAATGAACGGTCGGATCGTCACTTGTCCGCTATAGCCACCACTAAGCGTGTGTTTCGATCGCCGGTCTTTTGCCCCCGCGCCTTTTCGCTCTCCCTCGTCCTCTTCCCCCCTCTCTCTCTCTCCCCGCTCTCACCCCCTCTTCCCCCCAATCTCTCTCCCCCTCTCTCTCACTCACTATCTCTCTCTCCCCGCCATGCCAACCCCACCCATAAAGGACATGGCCCGTGCAGCATGCCATGAGCTGAAGATGAAGGAACTGGATTTCACGAAGCAAGAAATTCTGGCAGCTGCAAGCAGCGTGTACGGACCGGTGAGAGCAACTCCATGGTTTAGAGTATCTCCTGTGCTAAGGACCTGCGACAATGGCTAAGGATCGTACCGTGTACTCTTCTAGGCTATACCCCTATTGTACACTACAGGTAGTAGTCAATGTTTGGGAATGCGTGGTCAGATACGCCACACTCTAACCCTAAAAGGATGTATGCGTCCCTTGAAATGTGGCCAGGGACGGGCGAAGCAAACTGACATGTATAGCGACATGAGGTTTGGGTTTCCTGCACTGATAGATTTCCTTTTGATCAAAAGGGAAGAGCAGCTGGAGGAAATTCGGAATCAGAAAATGTTCATTGGGAGAGAAAATGGAGGGGAAGGTCCTGTTGGGAGTACTGATAGTCTGGCACGTGAGAAGTCAAGAGAGATGGAATGTGAGAGAACCCTTTGCCAGAATATGGGCCAGGGAGATGAATTATTGCATTTGAATCTCGAGGGGGAGCGAGGAGATGGGGAGGGAAGGAGGCCCTCAGTGGAGTGTGAAGGGAACGAGCAGTTGGAAGTCCCTCAACGTCAGCCTCTTCCAATCGACCTGAACATGCCATACATGAAGGTCTTGGAGATGCAAGGACCTGAGGATCCTGTAGTGGAAACTTCTGGTCACCACGCCACAACAGGGGGAGACGCTGAGGAGAACGGTGACAATGTTGAGGCCGAGGGGAATTCGGAGGAGGATCATATTGAGATTCCCATCTTGTGGCGACCAGTGGAAGGAAATGAGAGACTGGAGGGAGCAGTGGTGGCTGGCGTAGGGAGCATGGAAGATTCGGGAGAGGCTGGATGGTTGCGACTGGCGTACAACTGGGATAGCGACGACCGAGAGATGGATGAGGTAGGGGAAGACGAGGAAGTGGACGTGGTTGGATGAGCAGAGGAGGGCTCGCAATATGACGCTCCTTACTCCCCTCACTACTTTCCTCACTTCTTGGACTTCTTTTTGGTGAGAAGTTGACTGGCTTTTTAGCGAGTGGAAGCCGAAGGGTCGACCTCCATTGATGGTTTATTTTAGTTTACCTGCAACGTTTTGCCAACGACGAGTCGCCACTTGTGTAAATTAGATATGAAGGCGAATACATGGCGAGCGGCCATTGGATACATATATAAGGTAAAAGTAAACTGTACTTTCAATGGAGGACTGCCCTCAGCCCACGCTCAAACCTTGTCGTAAGGGTAAAGGTAGCAGGAGAAAGCCGCTTGTTTGCGTGGCTCGTTGACGCTGCTACAGAAAGAGTTTGATTGTGGAAGTCGCACATCATTTCGTGTTTGATGCCATCTCTCTGCGTACGATTAGACTTGTGTGATTGGAGGACAGCTTTGTGGTGAATGGCTTGGCCCAAAAACCCTAAAAATCCTATAAGCCTCTCAACCACCCCGTTCATATCACTGTAATACGTTCTGTGCAATTCAATCGGATATGCAACATGTGAAAATGATATGCCCTTCAATACGTTGTTTTGACAAGAGCTTCATCGACAACTGAACCCCTTCAACGAGTCTTCACTATTGCAAAAGACAAAAAAGAAAAAAAGTTCATTTTCGTTCCTCGTCCAGTTCTGTGGGTTTAGCTTCAGCTTTTGTACAGAGCAGTACTCTCTAACTGATGCCCGTATTATACACTCGTTTCAGTTCATGGGACACGCGACTTTTATAACGCACTTGAACAAGCTCACAGGGTTGCAAATGACATAATTTGCAATGTACAATACAGCATGATACCCTACATGATTTCATAAACTAAGCGCCATCGTCCATGTGGCTCTTCAACGACATGATAAAGGCCACGAAATTGAATTCCACAGCTGAGCAGGCGAATGCAACATGCCTACGACTGCCAAAGGCTACGACTTAACTTCTCAAGGGTACAAGCATGCTGTACGCCTCCAGCTACGGTAAGTTCAATCCACCATCGTCGGGTACAAGGCAACTGGATGCACCGAGGACAGGCTTATAGCTGGATGGATTTTCAAACTGGCCTTCCCCATCCGGACCCCCACACTTGTCCCCCAGCACCCCCGTGTCTTCCAAGTGCACTTCAGAACATGAGACATAGCCTTCGGAAACTCCTCCTCCACCTCCATCCTCGTTCTGCCGGAGTTCGGCAGCGAGCCGATGATGGTTCTGGAGATGAGCCTGGGCAACTGACTGCTGAAGAACTGTCAGGTGATGTGCGTCTCCAACCCGACCTCCCGCTATGCTTTGACGTTCACGTAGCCTTCCAGTATGCTCCTCCCACACCATGGCATTGTGTACATGTTGCACAAATGAGTCAGGTATGGCAGGTTTGTTCCTCCGTTCCTCGTTACTCCTCTGCACCCAGCAACGAGAGAGAAGGGCCATGAGCATCCCTTGAATTGAATCAGCATCATCTTCCACATCAAAAGGAAAAAGCACTAAATCACATGTTAGCCCGCATCCACAAATAGGATCCAGCAAGACCCACTTGTTGGATGAAAGGCAAAGACTGACGTGTCCAGCCTGGAGGCAGAATCTATCTCACCTTCTTCTGAAAATCCTTCAAAAGAGCACTTAGTTGCAGGTCTGTTGTGAAAGGAGGAAACCTCTCAGCGCAATGCTGCCAGTTGGCGCTTTGAGAGAGATCCACAAAGGCCGCACGCATTCGCTCCAAAGACTTGATAGTGCTGCCCTTCTCCTCCATCTCCTTCATGGAAAGCTGGCAATCAACTACTTGCTGGAGAAGACTCTTCATGGTCTCTTTGTTGCTTATTCCCTGAGATGGAACGATACAAATTGTCACAAAGTCAGGCCTCTTTTGTCAAAAACAATATAGATAATTACTAACACAATACGATACTGACCACAACTGTACTTCCAGATCGTCATCGAATGCTCAGCCAAAAGGACTTGGTGTACAGCACCAGCATGTTCCCCTGAAAGTAAGATACTATATGATAGTGTTGGAAAAGCAGGACAAGCTACAACCCAATAATGAGTAGGAAGCATGTCGACATATTTTGCATGCTATATGAATGCCTTGGTGACAAATAAGGATAAACAGTAATTATGTTCTGAGACAAAATAAGCATTTTCTCCTTCCCAGAGAAACCAACCATCCACGACTCTTCTTTGGTTCAAGCTATACTTGATGGTTACGGAATTTACCTGCAATGCTCTCCATGGTAGCAGAGGCATGCCTGGAGGAGGATCACATTCAGGGTTGCGCAAAAGGTGAGGTTGATCACTTCTGCGTCTGCGTTTGGTCCCTGTGTGTTCCTGATAGGCTTCTTTCTGGCCTTTAATCTCCCACCTCTCCCATTTCGAGAAGATCTTATCTTGAAGCTCCCAAATCTGTCACCATTTATAACCAATACAGGCACCCAAGGCTTCAACACAACATAACCTTATGACCGACACGTCCAGGGACCCATTTAATAAAAAACAAAAACGCTAAAAAGATTATTCTGCTGCTTAGCAATTATAGGAATATAAGATTCTTTAAATGCAGACAGTCGTTCAATTTGTATAGCAAGCTTATCTAGCAGTAGATTTCCTCATTTGAAGATTGCTTCTGTGATTCGTCTTTTCATCTTGGTGAATCTAACGCCATGTCATCCATATTAACTTACATGAGCAATGGAGCTAGCAACATCAACAAGCCGTAAATAAGGGACAGATTGCTGATGCCATTAGAAACCTTCACAAGGTCTATGTCTAGGCCTTCAAGAAACAGGTCCAGCCGTACGTTTCACCCCCCTAAGATGGGAAAGCAAATAGTCGAATGCCTACCAAGATCTCCAAGAACAGTTCCAATCGCATTGCAACAATGAAGCCTAGCGACAGGTGACCATTCTCACCTCTCCTTCCCTGAATGCAATCTGAAACAGGTTGTCGTGCCATCTCAAACTATCTGCCAATTTTGTCTCCTCGATTCGAAGGCCAATCTTCTTACAGACTTCCCTTCTCCACATACGATCGGCTTTAAGATCCTGTGTCTTCATCCGCATAAATTCATTATGAACATAGCGAATCCGATCAATGAAACTCATTTTCATCCTGTACATTTGACAAGGCAAAGGAACCGCAACAGTTACCAAGAAGAAACCACAGATTCTAGTTAAATGACACTCAAGCAATAGACGAAAATGCATATAACGGCTAACAACAGATTAGACGCAAGTAGATGAATCGCAAAACCATTGTGAAACCTGATAAAAATTTGCTGCGCGTAGCATGTTACGTCACTTGCAGGTAATCTGACTGTAGAGTCTAGAAAACGTACGGCTGATTTTCAAGCAGCTCACTTTCATCGCTATCCAACCTTGTGCTCTGAAGAAGTGTGTGCTGACTGTCAGACACTTCAATATCAAGGCCTAAGCAACCGTCCCCACCACGAGCATAACAAAGTTCAGCCGAACTCCTCCGGCACTCAGAAAGGATAACTGTTGAAACAAACTTTAAAAACTCCCCAAAAACTACATTCTCCAAGCAGAGAAATGGTGGTCGGAGACAAGACATCCTAGTTAGAGTTGTCTTTTCTTGAACTAATGAATTACCTCGATGTCTATATGCTTGTTTTTGCCGATTTCTGCGAGACTGAATACCGCTATGAGGGTCATGCCCCATATTTGGCTGACCACCTTCTGGCTGATGACCTTCCAGCCTGCGTCCCAAACAAAGGTAGCACTTCTCACAAGTCTGTAGGATGAGGAAGCTGTGCCGTAAAAGGCGACCCTTCCCCCTTGTAGTTATTGCATGGCATTGACCTGATGTTAATCGGAGGTGTTAATATCAGAATTCCCAATGCAACCTCCCTATGTCACAAAGTTATAGTACATATTTATTAACTTACAGAAAGTATGAAAATCAAAAACCTCAAGCATACTACTTGAATCAGCTCCTCTCTTCGCGTTCCATCTTCAAGATGGAGACAATATGTCTCCGAGATGGATGGATCTTAAATTAATCTCACTGATAATCTGCTGAAGTAAGTCTGATAGTAGACACATTTACGTGCTCACGTAAGTCTGATGATAGACACACCTCGTGCAAACCTTGTTTTAGTGACTAAAACTTCTCGCTTCCATTTGCTGCAACGGACTTATATAAAAGTTTGTAAGCGAACCTCAAGTGGCCAGACTGGGTAGATCCTAAGGCACATGTAACGGCCATGTTGTCTATTGGTCCTTTCACCTCTACCGCTTGCCAACCTGCATGATGTTTGCATCAGTATAGTACGTTCAATAAACAAGTGTCAACAGCAGCAGTCCCACTCTACCATCTGAAATCTTCACAGTGTTCAGTTAACATTCGGCTTTACAAACACGCAACAGGGCCAAATGAAACAAATCCGCATGCTTCTCTCTTCAATTACCCGGATACACATGGCCATTTCAAATAGCTCGTGCATCAGATACACCAGCATGTTGAGCAAAGCCATTAATCATAGCATGCTTTAGTTACCTTGAACCTGGCAGACATACTGCGAAGTAACTGGAGCTCCTAGTCTGTGCTCGAAGTTCGCGACAAGCTTGCTCAGGCTCTCTAGCAGCAACACACGGTGACCAATGCTTGGCAATAGTTCTTTCAGATTTTCCCGGTCCAGCTTCAAGAGAATTGCCCCGCTGATGTGGTTATCGAGAAATATTTGTCGGTACAAGGGCAATCCAACAATATTGCATATCCAGCTTGCAACGTCCTGCCAAGTCATAATGATAAGCCGGCTGAAATCAGACAAGACTACTCTACCGGCTACTTGCCAGCTGCTTTACCCCTACATTTGAAAACAACGAGGACCATAAACCATACACTAACGGACGATTTGAGATTTTCCATCTGCCAAGCGATTAACAACTGTAGCATTGAAGGGTGGATCAGATGAAGTTAACATGCCCTGCCTGCACTAAAGTCCTTTAATCTCGAAATCACCATTGACGCTCATTGGAGCTCCTGCTCTCCTACTCAACTGATCCAGTCAATCACTCACATGAGCTGTAGTAAGCCTGGTTAATGTGAACCTTTGCATTTGGCTAAACGCAATGAATAAAAAAAAACTCGAGCCGTAAAAATTAGTACCTCGCATGTCCACTCTGCGACGTCTCTCGTCAGCGTCCCGGTCTGCTGTGCCGACCGTTGCAAAACTGAATCTTGCTCTTCAACAGGAAGGACTGGTACAATCGCTCCGCCTTCTCCCATCCTGTTAGTTACGCGAAAGCAGCTCGAAATTAAATTGCCAGCTTTTCCTGTAATGACAACAGATGGTCGTAAATGTTTGGAAGATCGTAATCAAGGAAATTTGCGTGGTTTCATTCAAATAAAGAACTCCAGTGACCGCGCCTACATCGTGGCTATATATTGTACCTGTACATGATAAGCATTGATAAATGCTAGTTTTTTTTCGCCCTCCAAAGATCCTATGAGTAGTAAAGCCTGTTCCTGCCAGTTGGCAAACTTACAGCAACGCAAGCTTCTAATACAGCTGTCCGATGGAAACAAGTTTTAATAACGCCAGTCTTCGCACATAGCCATCCCAATTTACCTTGCTTCTTGACATCTCATTAGTCAATTCATCTGCAATACCAATCATTTCACCCCCGATAACCTGCTCCGAGTGTGCTTCATCCCCCTCTAAGAAGAATCCAGCAGCGTTTTGGCCCCTCTTCCACTTGCGAAACATCAGCATGCTTCCCAGCAGGCAGAGCAGCACGCACGCACGCGTGCAACCTTGCAAGCAAGCAAGCAGAACAGAGCAGTAGAGCAGCAGCAGCAGCAAAGCGACGCGAGTGCGAGAGCAGGAGCTTACTGTCCAGCGCGCGCTCTCTCCCCCGCGCTGCATCACATCACATCCCGCGCGCAGGCGGGCAGGCAGGCGTATGTCGGGCCTGCAGGCGCCTCCCAACATCAGCCCCCTTCCCTTCCTCCCCGCGCACCGGTATGTATGTATGTATGTATATATGTATATATGTATGTATGTATGCATGCGGGGAGGCGCGCACACATGCATGTATGGCCATCGCGTCGCCAGAGTCTGCAACGGCCCTCTGGCTCAACCCGCCGCTGCGCTCGCTCATGGGATGGATGCCGGGCACGCAGACAGCTGTAGTATTCTATGGAAGCACTACGGCGTGGGCAATGCAGCTCCAAGCTATGGAAGCAACACGCATAGCGCTTGCTTCTAGCTGCAGGCTTGCGACCGGAGAGACGGAGACGAGTTTGTTCTGAGGGGGATAGATGCGCAGCGTGGCACATGGCAGTCAGCAAACTTCGTGATAGGCTTGGAATGAAAGTATCTCGTCAAACTGAGCTGGTATTGTTCAGCTTGCCATGTTAGTCACTCTCTCTTGAGTGGGGACTGCATTCAGAAGCTTTCGAGGATGGAACAGTCAGTCGGTGGTGACGAGTGGCGGGACGGAGACTCCAAAGAAGCTCTGCGGCAGCAGGTAGTGAGCTTCTTGTTGCAGGAGGATTATGTACTCACTGCATTTGAGCTGCTCCACGAGTTCTTGGAAGATGGGCAGCTGCTGGCTGCCACAAGATTGCAGGACTACTTCTCAAAGCAGGACAAATTTCCAGCAGACCAGATGCTTCAACTTCAAAGTTTGCAAGGTTGGTGGTTAATAAATCCCCATTTCCCTTTAATATCATACCCTGCCATCAATAACTTCCCTCCGATTAGTGCTGTATAGGTCAACCTGCTCTATCTCAAGGTATGGAAGCATTTAGTTTGACCTTTTGCTAAGTTTATTTGCTAAAGATGGTACGAGGTAGAATTGCTATTTTATCATAGCCTCGGTGTCCAACAACGACTTCAATAAGAAACTTGTAAAAAATGATTTTTTCTTTTTTTCCTTTCTCAATAAGCTATTACTCAACCTTTTTTTTCGATATCTTCTGCTAGTCATTGTTATCTCCATCATAAGCAATTGGTAGAATTGATAACGCTTTGGCTTGTACGCATTGTATACGTTTATGGGGTTAGAAGTTTGTTAGACTCGCTTCACATTTTCTTGCACACCGGTTTTGACTCAGAGTACTACCTATCCGTCGACTCTGTAATGCACCTTCCAGTAGTAATGGAAACTTTGCTTGTTGTTGCAAGAGGGGAGGGCCACCTTCAGAACTTCATGCAAGCTTGGGGTTCTGAAGGAGAGGCTGCATTGGTCATGGCATTGGGTTTTATGATGCAGCGCTTGAAACGCAACGACTGTCCGATGAGAAGGAAGTAGCGTTGGAGAAGGTGGCTGCATCTGAGTACGAACTGAGGTTAGCCCGTGAAGATATTCAAAGGCTACAGGAACGATTGGATGAGCAATTGGCGACTCCATCCCAAGCTGCTAACCTTGTGTCTGGTAAGTCCTTATATATTAAGTATTCGATGTATGGGCTGGTCAGAGATTGAAAGAAACATGGTGAAATTGGTAAATAAACATTATATAATATAGTAATATGGCATCCCAATCCTATACTCTGTTCCAAGTATCAGTGTTAAACGACCCGATGAACGTCTCAATATTGGATATGGATATGGAAATAGTGCTATCTTTGGTGCTTGAGCAGCCTCAGTTAGATCCAGAAATATTCACCACATCCTTTTGCAGACATTGCTAAAGGAGTGAGTGCACATAAGAAACGTGACACCCCCGTCACATTGCAGTTGGAAGTGGCTTTTTGGAGAAAAAGGTAGGCACAGACATTGGTTGTCAGCAACCAATGTCTGTTGACTTCTCTCGCCTTGGCTTATGCTAAGTGGAGTGTTTTGGTTTTGGTATTTAATTCACGCCATCTTTTGGGTGTGGAGAATAACGGACATGGTACATATCACTTTGGCTCAGCAATATACTTTACCTTCAATGAGCAACTGGTGCGGCTAGTGGGCAGTGTAGACACATCAACCTATCGTTGGTTATAACGAAGTTCTAGGTTTCTGAAATGTATGCAGAAAAAACAAAGGTAGAGGGGCACATGGATGGAGAAGACCTGCAAGAAGGCGGGGAGAGGAATCATGTAGATATTCGGAAACAAATGAGCTCGAAGATCTCTGCAATTGGGGAAGTTGAGAGAAGGGATTTAAATTGTGCAGTGAAAGAATATCTGGTGTCAGCTGGCTATAAGCTGACAGCCATGTGTCTCCGGGACGAGGTATGGTCCTCCTTGAGCCTACTATTTGTCATATGTAGACGAAAGCTTCTCCATTTGGCATGAAGTTCAGTGCTTGTGCTGTCTAGCGAAACATATTGGATATCTTTGGGGATTTTTGCTAATAAAGAGAATGTGCGTACCAATCAACGACTTACGTTATATGCGCTTTTTAACAAAATGCTTTGGTCACGAGGAATCAAATAACAGGTTGGAGATCAAGATCTGGACAAATGGGAGCCTGGCCCCTCATATGTGGAGAAAGCGCTTCGGACATATTACCAGCACTTTCTTAACAGCAAAGCTGACCATGAGCACATACAGGTATGCTTCGTCCGGTCAGAGCCCAACTGTTAAGAATAGAGTAGAACTCTTTGCTTTGTCGACTCGTTGATAAGCTGAAATCTTTTATTTTACTGAAAGGAACGGAATCTTAAGGAATCTGTTAAGTGGGTGGAGGACAAGCAGACTCAGTTACCTTCTTTTTAAGGAGAGCAAGACTTTCGTCAGACATGCTTGCTTCAGACGCTTGATTGGTCATTGCAAATGTCATGCCAACACAGGATTGGGGATAGTCTATGCCTCGATCAAGTATGGTTTCGACCTTTCTACAATGTGTTCGGCTGTTTTCCTAGATATCCCTAATGCTTTTTCGACCATAGCCTAATTAGCTTTTTTAAAGTAGTCAGGCTTTGTGAGGTTGGCAGCACCTGGAAGACGTCAAGCAACAGCTTCTCAATCGGACGGAAGCTGTAGAAGTACAACGAGATGCTCTGATTGCAGAAAATCAGGGCCTGACGAAAGCTTTGGCAGAGTCGCAGCAGGCCTTAAACGACAGAGACAAGATGGTGCGCTCTTTACCCTTCGCCCTTCTCAGATTTCACTTTTTCTTTCAGTTCTAAGAGATACAATAGAGTATTACTGAGAGTTGGTGAGAATGTTGGAAGTGAAACCCTTTTGCTACTATTTAGGTTTCCAATCACAACCATGTAGGTGGAAGTGCGGAGCATAGTTTCTTCACATGCTGCAACAAGGTTTCTAGAGGCGGGATTCCCTGGATTCATCGCGGTACAGTTAGCGAAGCATTAAAAAGCAAGTCAAACGGCTACATACAACTTACAGGCTGGGTAACCTATGTCACTCACGATATTTGCTTCCTAAATATAGATTCCTCTAGTTCCAGGATACGTTGGCTATGTTATCTACTTAAATGAACACGGACCAGGTTCAACTCAAACCAGTGGGCCCCCGATATGAGTATGTTGCTGGCTATGCATCACCAATGCTTGCGCAATTGTCTGACACCAACCGTCAGTGAAAGGATGGACATAGGAAACACATAATGAACGTGAATTGAACTCGATATGGCCGTGCAGAACCAAAGTCCTTGGAGATTAAGGTTACAGCCTGGACAAGTAGTACGGAATTCTGAGCTCTTTATACATTCGTTTTGTTTTGTTTGCTGTCGTGCATGCCACTCTTCTGGTTAGCATGTTCACCAACTTGATTGAGATCCGTGTGCATCTGGTCAATCTTTAGCACAATGCAATTTCTTTCAATTTTAGTATCCTTTCCATTGAATGGGAGCTTTGTTATCTTTCGGAAACAGAACACACACCACACTACAGGAGATGTGAATCATTAGGCTCGATGCTACATTCTGTTCTTCCCCAGCAGTAGAGTAACTAGGCATTTCATGCTATGCCTTAAAGGATGTTGTGCTATTTCTTTTTCTAGTGATCTACCTATCTCAAGCCTATTCGGATATAACTTCAGTGATTGGAGTAATAGACCACTGGATTCTTTAAATTCTCATATCGCAATACTGTATCATGATCCTGCTCAGATGTTGGAGCTGCAAGAGCGCTTTGGGTTGGCTGAGAGGAGTTTACAGTCGACTTACCAAGAAGTGGTAGCACTGAAGGAGGAGCTGAAAAAGCAACAACAACAAACTGAAGAAGCATCAGCTCAAATCAAGGCGTACCAGAATGAAAAGGCAGCTGCCCTTTCTCAGATAGCAGAACTTCAGACCGCCATACAGAACAATCCTGCCCGGAAAGATTCTGATGTTAGCACTGTTAAGCCAAAGCATGGGCATGCGGTAGGGGTATACTCTGATCATAGCCAGGGTGATGGTCAAGGTGATGCTGACTTATCCGACACAGAAAGTAGAAAAGTTGATGCAATTAGCGGTCAGGAGACCTTGACAGATTCTGGAAGTTTGCCAGTGAATGGGGTGGACAAGCACATAATTGACACGATGGAGTCGTCGGAGCAACCGTTGACCGATAGCATTGGTGATCTGAACATTGGCCTTTCTAGCGAAGAAGGCAGAACCGGTGCCATTGAAGAACTTGCAAATGGTAGTAGCCAGGAGGTGAGCGACCAAGTGAACTTAGATACTGAGGTGAGGCAGGAGGATGGAGTTGCTGGAGGTGGAGGTCCTGCACAAAGTGGGGAAAACGAAGCCGCAGTAGCAAGAACAGACTCAGATCAAATTCGACAACAGTCGATGGAGAATGACGGTGCTGCAGTGCTCATCATCGCTGAATCATTACCGAAGATTGTACCCAATGTACTTATTAATCATCGGGAGGTATGTGAATCAAGTTGGTGTCAGATTGTTGTTGCATTTTGCGGGTTCAAAATTAGTGGAGCTTTTGCTGTATACGAGTAGTTCTATGTGTTTAACTCAGTTCAGTACATTTTTTTGATAACTTGGTTGAATCAGCGAGCTGATTCTTCATCCTGTTTATACTGCTGGGCCAGTGAGGTGTCGTTCATTTGAGCCCTCAGATGTTCTAGGAATTTGCTTATCACTGAATTCTAATCAGGCCCTCAGATTATCGTTTTTCACTTATGTCTGCCATCAAGGAATGGTGTTGTTTGGGCTGATATGGGTGAGCTCGAAGCCTAACTCTTCCATTGATAGGGTTTTTCTCTTTGTGGCGAACATGTGTTTGTTCAGGAGCTCCTGCCGTTGTTCATGTGTGCCATAGAACGGCATCCTGATGTCTACACAAGAGATGCCCTAACCAATGGCCTTTTTAACCTCATTAAGAAGCCCGATGAAGAGCAGCGCCGCGTTATCATGGATGCCTGCGTTGCCCTCGCAGCGAAGATTGGAGAGGACAAAACTGAATCAGAGCTGTTGCCACAGTGCTGGGAGCAGGTAATGTCTGCCTCTTGGGAGAAACTAAAGCAGCAGACTTAGTTGGTTTAACTTTCCTCTTCGTTTAACTTCGGTCTGTGGTACAAGCATTGTAGTCATGCTCACGAACCATAGTCCTTTTCACTTCTAAGTAGTATTACAGTGTCTAAACGCATTCTGATGCACATAGGCATGCCCACGGGAATTTCCTCAACATTCTTGAAAAGTGACCAAAAGAATCTTGTGATCATGTTTTGGTTATATGACTGGATTATTCCTGATTTCTTTGAGGCTTGGGGAATATTCCTGATGCTACGAAAGAAAGCGAGCTGGTTATGTCAGCTTTTGTCTGTTTGTTTGCCAGACAACTCCAGCCTGTTATGCATAGTTCATGGAATGTCTTTTCCCAGCATAAGCCGGAGTTTAAGGTATTGAAACATGCTAGATTCCTACCGAATATAATGGCAGCTGAGCGTAGTTTACCAGGTAATGAAGTTGACAATCTTCACAATTTCCCGGCTGTTCGTACTTGGGTGGAATCTGCTTTCAGTTTCTCAGATGGCCTTAACATGATAATCAGTCTGCCTGCCATTGGATGTACTCTGACATAGTTTTTTTGTTTGTGAATCTAACTGCAGATCAACCACAAGTTTGCTGAACGACGGTTGCTGGTAGCCCAATCCTGTGGGAGGCTTGCTCAATATGTGCGGCCATCCATCAGAAGCTCTCTCATCCTTTCCATTCTAAGTCAGCTCACAGAAGACAACTCACCGATAGTACGGGAAGGAGTGGCGCATAATTTAGCGCTGTTGCTTCCGTATTTGGAGGATCTGGAAAAGTATTCTAAGGTTAGCCTTTCAATGCTTTGAGGATTGTTCTTCACTGGCCCGGTTAGCTTTGCTAACGGATGCTGTTATAAGGCAGATGGTTTGGAAGATAGTTGTGTACACTATGCGTTCATGTTCGCCACATAATCCATTGCCTTCTTAGTTTGACATCTGTGGACTTGTTCAATGAGAATACAGATCCCAAGATGGAATTCTGCAGAACAAGACAAGTAAAGTGGACTTGTGGAAAGCTGATGCAAAATGTACTGTAATCATCAATGAACTTGTGAGCAGCTGTATGAGTGGGATGTCGGCAGGTGGAGGAGTTGGTGTTTCATCTCGTTTGCGACCCGGCGGGAGAAGTAGTGAAGGAGAGTTTGGAGACATTGGTGCCCGCACTGTTGGCTTGGTCGAAGGCCAAGCGTCACCCCCTTTCCCACTTTCTACGCGCTATTCTCAACCGAGTTCTGGCTAATGTACAGGTACGTAGTCTATCACAGTCGCCCATGCAGTGTATCAGTAATGGAAAGTGGAGTTGGTGTAGCAGATACTAAGTGTATCAGTAATGGAAAGTGGAGTTGGTGTAGCAGATAATAAGTGTATCTGTAATGGAAAGTGGAGTTGGTGTAGCAGATAATTAGTGTATCAGTAATGGAAAGTGGAGTTGGTGTAGCAAATAATAGGACTTACAGATGGGTTAAAGACGATGTAATGGGAGTTATTCAAAGTCCGACTAGCTTCGCAGTATGTGTTGGTAGCTTTTGTATTGTAGAAGGAAAGTGGAGAAAGGGTTTAATTTAGATATGATGCAAAAGATGAGTCTTTGTCTGGTACATGGCATGCCTTTGTCACCCTTTGTTGCAAAGAAATGGTTGAACGAGTTGCAGGTCAATGTTCTTAAATATGAAACTGTTTGATGGTTTGTTGTACTCAATAACAAGGCGAAGCTTGGAAGTAAGATTCTAGAAGGGAGTCTGCAGCAGAATTCGAAGAGTATGATCTTTTAAGAACTGAAAGCGTTTTGCAAATTATAAGTTTGGTGGTCGATCGGTTTCAAATTTCAACCTGATGAGACTGGTTGCGAAAGGCACGTTGTTGTTCTCACTGAGAAAGTCAAGTGATGAGCAGTTTGAATCCTCGTCAGTGGATTCTTTGGTGGATACACGATGCTGAGGCTCTTAACCTCATGCCAGGACTCGTCGTTATTTTAAAAATATCTGTTTTGTTGAAGTTTGCCCTACTTTTGCAGCTCTTGTGTCACATAACCGCTTCATTCAAATCACAAATTCATTTGTTGACAATCCCCTGACCGCCTCCTCTGCTGATTTCATTTCCCCCGCCCCCCTTCCTCTCCCTTTTTCCTTTCCCATTTTGCTATGCTTTGAGCAGCAAGCTGCACCAGCATCAGGGGTGGAAGGTTCACCTGAAGCCAATCTGCGCATTCTTGGAGAACGTCAACGGTGGAGTATTGATGTGCTCCTTCGTGTGCTGATAGAGCGATTGCCCGACATCCGGCATGCGGCGGTGAAGACATGCCCCGCAGCGGTGAAGGAGGAGGGGGGGGAGAACGGTATCGGCACAGATAGTAGTGAAGAAGGAGCTGCCTTTTTCAGTGAAGAGCTTCTTCAGCGATACGCAAGGTATTGTGGGATCACCCCTCCGTCTTGTTCTTTTGCTGGATACTGTCATCGTTGATCCGTTGCTGCTCTGAAGGTAATGCGAAGCACTTGTCGATATGGATGCTGTGCTTGCACGCATTGCTTGTCTGATGTAGCTTCTTGATGTTACTGTTGTGGGAATTGCCTAACGTGAAAGATTGAGCCTGTACAATGAGGAGTTGCAGTTCTGGAGGAGAATTGCATTGGCCAGCCTTGGATTGGTTGGCTGCGGACTGCATTCCAACTCTGCTGAAGGTGGCCTGCATGCTGCCTCCCCGGGAGGAGGCATTGCGACTCCGCTTATCACGAGTAAGGATCACTCTCTACAATTTTCCATTGCTGGCTAACCATAAATTTTACATCGTGAAGATGTGCAACGGAGTTCTTTCTTTCGTAGTGGAACCTTCCTTTCCAAGAAGCGTCCACCCGTTATGCAAATGTCGCAATATATTTTTGCATTTGATCGTAGTGACGAAAATACTGGTCCAAACCAGGCAAAAGCAACCCATGGAGAATTCAAGTGATTTGACTTAGAAGATAGGGATGGTTTGAAAAGGGATAAAAACAGAAAACGCAGGGGAAAGTGAACCTGAACTACTGAAATGTTCGATGTTAACATTTGGTATTTGTATCGTGCAGCTTTTGCTCGCAATAAGCCAAGACTTTGGTCAGAGTTATGCAGCTTCCACACTGCTCCCATTGGTCTTGGCAGCTGCCGGGTATCCTCTAGACACCACAGGAATTCCATCACATCTTGGAGCAAAAGCTGAGGGTGAGGAATCCCTAATCTCTGGTCCAAACATGGCTGCTAAATTTGTGATGCTCACAGCGTTTTACTTCCCACTTAGGGTTCTTAGGGTTTCTAGCATACCTTTTGAATGCTTTTGCAAGTCTTCCTCACAGTTACTGCGAATCTTTCACGACGTGTAACCAAAACGTTGACGTTTCCAACCCATCCCACCATATTTTACTGGGAAAGGCTTCCCCTAGCAAATAGCTACAGCATTGTAATTGGCAGCAGTAGTTGTTCGAGAACGTGATCGTTGCTAGGCCAAAAAAGGAGCTGCAACTGAGTTAAGTGAAAGGGATGCAGAGCTGCAGCCCGCCGGCATTGTTGGCGAGAGATTGGCTCGTATGTGCGTGCTTCCTCTCTTGCTGGTCGGAGTTCTCGGAGCTCGCGGAATGAGAGAGAGAATGCTCGGAGAATATCTGCGCGAGCTTGTGCTCTCTACATGTCTCCGTGCGGGGCCATGGAACGACCGGGATACGCCGGACCTCATTGATGCAGTGCGGTTTCTCTGGTATTCATCAATCATCTGACTTGCAATTTCATTCGCTGAAAGTCTATGAAGGCATATAGCGCAGACAGCAGAGTTGAAGTTATGATGGGTTCTTACAAGAATCATTTGTGGGCATGCATTAGCACAAATGCTTGCTTGAATTTGATTGACAGACGATTGCAAAGTCTGGATGAATACGTCTGTTCTTTTGGGGATCGAAGATCAGGACCTATATAACGTGCTGTTTTGGAGAACTAATAGTGACCGTGCAGCACGCAGACAGAGCACCATGATGCTGTCCTCGGAGTTCTATGGGAACTTGTGGTCAACCCCACACCGTCAGTTCGTATCACAGCGGCCGTGCTCTTTAGAGCCATGGTACGGCTTCTCTAAGATTTTTCCTATTGGATGTCTCAGACAGTGCTGTGAAGGCCCGTTTCTTTTCTGTAGAAACAGACACAGGCATACAGACTTTAAAGATCAGCAGAAGACAGTGTTGATAATAATATGGAGCCGAACCCTCGTGCCTTGGTGGTTGTTTTGATTGTTGTTTCGGGCGTACATCCTATGTCGGTTTTTAAGAAGAGATTGTGATTTGACTTTCTGTCATAACTTGATGAACAGCATTGAGCTTGTGAATGCTGATATGCAGTGAGAGCGGTGTGCTACAAATGTAACCTACCTCTGATAATCACAGTTTAGAAAGGAGAGTTTGCAGGCTGGTTATGTAGACGAGAAGCGCATGTCGCAGCAGGTGCTCCCTGCACTTGTCACGCTCGGCTCAGACCCTAACGTGGAAGTGAAATACAGCAGCATTGCTGCTCTGGGAGCTGTTGCCCTCCACTTCAAGGATGAAACGGTGCGTAAGAAGAACACTGCCTGTAATAGGGCGAAGCAGATAAGACACAGAATAGAATGCACAATGGACTCTGTGTGGCTCGTTATGGCATCAAGTTGCTGGGATATGCCATTGTTTTGAAACGTGGTAGAACAAGGAGGAGGAAGCCTTTAGGACTGAACTGAGACATTGCTGGGTTTTCTAAAGACAAAAATGAGTGGGGACATACCGTGATTTTCCCCTAAGGCTGAAGCTGCTGCAAGATTTTCGAGGGGTTTCAGAGCATCATTAAGTTCATGCTTTGATTTCTCCCTCTTACGACTCGTTCGAATTCGTTGTGCAGATCGTGGAAAAGGTTCGTATTCAGATGGATTCGTATCTTGACGACGGCAGTCAGGAAGCTACTGTCGCAGTCATCCGAACGCTCACAGCGGCAGTTCCTGTCACTGTTCCAATCCTTCGTGATTATATCCTTACACAATCTTGAAACCCATGTCATGTTTGCCGATCCCCTTGCAGTCCTAGAGGTGGAAGGACATTCTGCCGAGTCTTGATAGAGCTTTTGTGACTTCTGAACACTGAGATGCCGTGGTTGTACTCTTGTGAATGTGCAAGTGCGCATTTGCTCTTGGAACATGTATCACTGCACCGAGTTTGTTTCTGGACGAACCTCCGACTGGTTGGTTTGGCTTCATGTAGTCGTCGCCAATTGAGAATGTTGAGCCAATTGAGCATCAGCCTGGTAGTCCTTGACCTTTGGTTTCTGCACATCTCCTGCAAAAGTTGGCAGCTCTTTCCTCCGCTCCGTTGGGGGGGTCGATGAGTCCGACTCGTCGGAAGGAATGGAAGGAAACTATTTGTGGAGCAATCCGTGCCTTAGACGCTACAGGTGCTCTCTTCATACTCTAATGTTCCTGTCCAATGTTTGTACCTATGACTACTGAACATCAGCTGTAGTGCAGGAAAAGTTGCTAGTCTACTTGATTCCTGCCTCTTTCTTTGTGCATTAGCTTGGTTGCAAGAGTGGTTGTCCTGGGAAGTCTTTGTCTTGTTCGCAAGGAAATTCGAAGATTTGTCTAAGGCAGGCTGAACTTCCTTCTGCCTTTGTATGATAATCCGGGCCAATCTCATAAGCCTCTTGTAGAAAGGTCCTTTCCAGCAGTTTCTTGTGTTTGCTCAAGTCATACTTCTTGCAGAATTTGCTGCTTATTAGTTTAGAAACACAGACAGGCTTGCATACTTCAAGACCGTCATTCAGGACCTTCTCTTGGATTGGGGGCCATTGTGGAGCTCAGATATGTCGACGAGCAGTGTGCAAACCTACTTCCTCCCTGTGGTCCAACTGCTGCTGAAGGAGCCGGAACTGCTGCAGCCTTCCAGCAAGGAAGCTCTGGAAGTCATACTGAGGGAAAGAGGGGGTCTCCTTGTTCTTGGAAAGGCCATGAGCAAGAGCTTGTTTGGGGATGGGGGTCTCTTTGTGAAGAGAGACACTGCAAGCGGAGATGGGGCAGCCGATTCCAAAGGGAGCAGTCAGGGACAGGTGGCAGAGAGCGAGTTTGCACGCATCATGCGGACCAAGTATAACGAAATGCTAAGGGGAAAAACGCCAGGAAATAAGCAGCTATCAAACAGCTAACATAGATTCATCCATCCATATGTAACCTTCCCTCCTCTTTATTCTATCTCAGTGGCAAGCCTCACTTTTTCAGTCTCTCTGGTTTGCGATAAGCTGCATGCGCTGCAGATTCCAGGAAGGCCTGGATTTGAAAAACTGGTGGTTTCAGAGTTGAGAGATGTGCTGGAAAGGTCAAACCCGAGAGTGGATTGACTGGTTTTTTTTTTTTTTTTTTTTTTTTTTATGGCTCCATTTTTTGGCAAGTGCGCTCCTCATTCGAGTCTGCTGTGGAGTGAAGTCATAGAAAGACCATTTGATCCAACTTATTGATAATTTGTTTTACTTGTTCTTCTTTTTTCATATGGTCTTTTACCATATCCAAGTTGATTGAGGACAATTTGAACAGACAGTCACAGGTCACCTGTCCGCAGGTCTTCTTACATTTTAAAAAACCCATATGTAAAAGGATAGAGGGAAATTTTGTGCAATCCTGAAAGGCTGCTCAAATCAAGGTTTTATTGGTTGTTGACAAAATACAAAACTGATTTTTTGATTCTTTAGAGTATGTGCGATGTCAGCAATTAAGTGAGAGAGTTGCCAGGTTTTGATACACGAGAATATACTCTATTATAGGCCATAACTACTTGTTTTCACACTCGTTTTTTTGTCAAAATTTTGCTTCTTCAGAGGGTCCATATTGTGCTCTTGGTGGCACTCCATTGCCCATCGTGAGCAGTCTCGAGCAATTCTTTCCTTTTCTATATTTCTGTTGCCCACCTTTGTTTGCAGGAGAGAGGGGCCTGCAAACAAGCACACACCCACCACGAAGTAGTCCATTTTTTTTTTTTTTTTTTAGTATGTTTCTTGCAGAAAGAAACCCACGAAACTCCTTGTCAATTGTATTCAAAAGGAAGGCATTATCAAAAAGAGAAAATGAAAGCAATTGTACCAAGCGATTTGATACTTGGGCCCTCTGCTCGCGAAAGAAGGCTCAAAGCCCCATCGTGAGATCACTGCCACTTCCATTCCTTGCTTCGCCTCAAAGCGCCTTCAGAGCTCGCGAAAGGAAAGGGAAAAAACGCAACCAAGGGGATGGGAGTATTTTTTTTATATGGAGGGAGTGAACGGGGGGGGAGTGCAAGGGACTGTCAGGGGAACGCCCTCCAGTAGGAGTGCGCCACGTGTCAAAACGTACACATGGCGACTTGCCATTGGACGATGATCGAGGAAGCCGGCAGTGGCAGCGAAGCTGACCGTCCACACTAAGGAATTCAGGAATTCCGAGGGGGAGGGTTGGGGCTCTGTGCTGAGGCCCTGAGGATAAATTTGTAAATTTTTTTGAGACTGGTGCTGTTATTCCATGGCGTTGGAGACGAGCTGCCGCGTGGCTCCTGCAAGAGGGGGCTGCTTGCTCTGCCTTTGGAGGCCTCCTTTTTGAGCGAAAGGTGTTCCAAATATGGTGCTTGCTGCTTGCTGTTTGTTCCGGGAGAGTGGGGGCCACTGCGTATGCCGGCGAGTAAGAGCAGCAGAAAAGTTCACTGAGGGCTGCTTACAGGCCTGATCTCGAAGCCATGGACAGGGAGTTGTAGGAGTATACAATGTCTTTCCCGGAAGGCAGGAAAGCAATAGATTTTTTTGGAGTGATGGCGTGCGAGGAGGACGAGACAGTGGACATTGAAAGCTTGGAGGAGCCAGTTATTACGAACCCGTGCACTGAAGTAGAAGGCTCGCCTGTAACAGTCAAAGAGGAGACCCTTTTGCCTTCGCGATGCGTTAAGATTCCGCAACATGAATCTTATTTGGAGGAAACACATCATTTAGACTTGAAGCTCTCGCTTATTTGCCACCGCGCGGGAGAACCATTGCAAGCTGTAGCTAATGCCGAATGTGCAGGCGGCCATTCCCATGGATTTGCTGAAACTGGAGCACAGAAGGACAGGACAGAGATGGTGGCTGACTTGCAGCGGCGTGAGGAGGAAGAAGTTTCAAACGATGAACATTGCTGCTCCTTGTTGGGTAACGTTGGCATTTTTACGGAGGTGGCTGAGGGGCATTGCAACGAGCTGAACCAGCCTTGTGACTGTCAAGACCGGACCGCCTTTCTCGCAGCACGTTGCTCTGAGCTTGAGCAAAAGTTAGGGGACTTGCAGAGGCAACTCATGGGAAAGCAGGAAGTTCGTAAAGCGGACAACACTACCTTTCAAAGCCAGACACAGGATCTGCTTCTCGCCGAGTGTGACGAAGGCCGGAAAGATGAGACTGCAAGGGGGGATTTAATGTTGTCTTCAGAGCATGGGGATTGCGGTGTTAAGACTACCGCTGATGCGGGGTATCGCGCGGATACTGAAGGAGTATCTTTCGTACCTTCTCCTTCAAAGCCCTCACTTTATTTTATGACTAGTGTAGTCCTATCCTGTGCACGTGTGTTGAACGAAGAGCCCTGTGAGCCGGTGGATGAGAAAAGTGGTATGTACGCCCTCCAACAGCTTCTGGACGAGGCCTTTAGGTCGCACGCTTGGAAACGACTCCGAAAGGTAGAAGTTCAAACAGCTGTTGCTTTGTTGAAGGAATGGGCTCGTGCTTTAGAGCCCGCAGACTCCTCTATGTGGTCACCAGGACGAGCTGACACTTTTGCCGAGGATGACAGGCAAAGGGAACCTAACAGGGTGCATGACGAGTTTACTGAAGAACCACAGAAATCTGAAAATTGTAATCATGACTCATCTATAAGGTACTCGTCCATGCAATAATTGAACACTTTTTTTCGACTTTCGTTCTGAAGTCTCCTTTTAACACCTGCAAGGTTATCTAGGATGGATAACCATGAGAAAGGCATTCCTTTACCAGACTTAACGCACTGCATGGATCTCGAAGTCGGTGGTGTTGTATGTTCGTGTTATGGAACAGTACCGCCAGAGGTGTGACCTTGCTGAATTCTCATTGCTTTATGACTATTACCGGTCCCTTAGGTCAAACGTTCTTCTGATGTTTTAGATGGGATATTCTGACAGGTTTAGGTGGTAGCATGATTTTTTAGCTAGTCATCTGTGTGTTTCGATTAGTCATAGTACCTTTTAATGTTCTTTGGTTGACTTCTTGTACATGCAGGCAAGACTCGACATTCGCTAAGGTGCACCAGTTGGAAGTTGATTCCGAGCAACAGATTGTGCCAGTGAAGGTTTTTTTGGATACGACTGCTGAAGGGAAGGGAGCACTGCCAGTTTGCGATGTGCTTGAAGTTTCCGTTACTAAAAGTGAAGGTGCAGAGCCTGTGCCCTTATCACCAAGTGCTGCTTTGAAGCAGTCGGGAACACTGTGTGAGAGTTTCAGTGAAAATCATAAAACCGATTTTACAGGCGAAGAGGGCTCAGCCATGCTTGTTGCAGGGACGAAAAGGAGCCGGCTTGAACTTGCGGGGTTGCCGCAGATTATGAAAAAGAAAGTAAAGTGTGAAGTTGTAGAATCTGAAAAGCAAGGAGAGTCTGTCGAGAGATTACTTAAACCGTCCTTTCATGGTTCAGAAATTAATGGCAGACTTGAAAAGACAGATGATAATGGTGCAACAAAGGTTGATGAAAAGACGATTGGGACTTCCCTCGAGCTCATTGGGCAGAATCTTCATGAAGCTAAGCAGGAAGGTATTGTGCGCGGTTGCGAAAGAGAGGAAGAAGATTTTCTTGCACTCGAGGATGATGATTCCATGGAAGTGGGTGATACTGATTCCGAACTTGCAAAAGAGTGGGAAAGCTGCCAAAAAGTTAGGCAGATTGATGCAAATTCGCAAGAGGAGTTAAACGTGGGGAAGGAAGGATCAGGGGAGGAGATGACGAAAGAGGTCTGCCTTACCAGTGATAATAAATTTGTGGACAAAAGGGTACTCCCGCAACATCAACTGGGAGAGATATGTCCCTTAGAGTTCTCGGATGTCTCCAATTCAGATATGGATCTGGATGATTCGCCAGACCGTTATGCAGGTGGAGCATCTTCAGGCAAATCATTCACCAATCAAGAGTTCCTGGGAGGAGAAACCCTCACAGTGGATTTGGGGCATGAACAACATGAATGCAGCAAGAAGACTTGGGGAGTAACTTCGCTGACTGTGAGTATAACCACTGGGTTTGTGGGCAATGCGGAGAGTAAAGGGAAGAAAGAAATGGAAAGGCAGGATACTGGTTTAGAGGAGGCGCAAGAGAAACAGCCAGGCCAGTTGGAGGTCAATCACCATGACCAATCAAATGTGGCTCTGAGTGAATCAACAGAGGTAGGAGGCAACGAGGGGCAGGCTGGTGTAATGGTGAAGTCCATGTATGTCAAGAAATCAAGATGGGAGAAGCCAGTCGTACCTCCTGTGCATCAGGGGTCAGCCAGTTATGGGAATACAATTCATGCGAGCATGGAAGGGCAAAGTTCAATTGGAGCAGAGCACTTCACAGGCGAGAGCACAGTAGGTACTGTGCAGCCTTTCGAGCAGCAGTTGAGGGGGCAACATGAGGACTTACCTTCCTTTGATTTTGTCAACTTTATCAGGTGAGCCACCGAAATTTGGCACTAGCCCATTTTTAAAAAACATCGTCGGTGCTTGGGCTTTTTGGTGAGGTGGGATGGGATGCATGGGCTGACACATCAGCTAAACAATTCCTGGAACTTGATTGCGCTTGCAGCATATGTGTGAAGTGACAGGTGTTCAGTGGCTTTCTGGTTTGTTCTCTGTAACAGCAGTTGTACCTCTCCGACAAATTTATTTGGAGGTGAAACCCAGCCCCCAGGGCAGCCATGGCCTACCTGTGCGACATACCACCTCAAGGTCAATCAAGATCAACCAGTGTCCTCAGTGGTCCAGCAGCATCGGAATGTACTTGCAGAAGGGAGGGAAATGCTGAAAAAGGGAAACCCATCAAAGAATGCTCAGAGGTCTCTTGAGACTGTGATGAACTCTGTGAGCACGACAAATGTTGGAAACAGCAAGCATGGTTGTGCTGAACGTATAGAAATAGCAGGTGGGAGAAACGAGACTTTGAATGAGGTTTCTAATTGCCAGTTGAATGGACGAGAGGGATCGACCACAGAGGGTGAGGAACAGAAGCCCTTCGGGTCTGAAGGGCAAGCGACAGATTTGATTGCAAGCAGCAATATCAATTCTGCAGGGGCTTGTGTAGAAACTGCAGGCAAAGCAACGGTCACTGACAAATGTAAGGACAAGGTGAGAACGGAGGAAATGCATGCATCTAATGGACTTGACAGAGTCAGGAGTTTGAGGAATGCTGAAGCAGTACCTGCTTCAGACTTCGCTGTGCACAAACATAACGGGCTCCCTGAACGGGCAGGAACAAAACGTTCCGCAAATCTTGCAAGTGGAAGCAGAAGCAAGCATAACAACTCTGTGGGTAATTCTGGTGATGGGGTTCAATGTCAACAAGAAGCTAAACCTGCAATATTGGGAAGCACAGGGAGCCTAAGTCCCATCGTCAAAACTGGCCAAGAAGGGATACAGGGTAAGGGAGAACGACTTGATGGAGGGAGGATTCACAATACCAGGACTGAACCCACAGCAGCCGAAGAAAAGGGGGTGGTGAAGATTTTGAAGAGGAAATCGGGAGAACCTGAAAGTGTTGAAAGTTTAAAATGTGGGGAAGATATGCGCAGGAACTTCACTAAGGAGGGGCATGATAAGCGAAATCAGGAAGGTCAACCTGCAACAAAGAATGGTGGATCTGGGCACGTCTTTAAAGGAGAAAGAAGAGGCAAGTATGGAAAATCCATCCAGGAGATGGTTAGCGCAGTCATCATCTGTACGCGTGATATCAGGAAGGGAAAGGGAGAAAGGCACGATTTGGGAGAACAGGACCTCAACATTCAGGAAGCTCTTAAGAGCTTGCTGCATTCACGGGCGTGGGAAGGTTCGAAGGAGCGGAGTCCAAGCTTTGCCGATGTGGCAGACGGCCTGAAGGAGTGGGTTCTTCATTCAGTCACCACACGTGTTCCTCGTCGGCTGCAGGAAAATTTGGAGGCTTTGTATGGAATGAAGATCTACATTGCCATTGATGAGAATGAGACAGCTCCGTTGCTGCGCTTGCTGCGTGAATACATTGTAAAACACGGAACCCATCTGATGCACAGCCCGGAAGTGTGGAGAAAGGTGTACCGCTCAGTCCTGCTGAATCAGGAGGGAAGCAGATTCCTGGAGGGGGCGGGGGGCCTGCAGAGTCCTGGTCTCTCAACTCGAGCTCCACGGACACGGGAGGGCTCTCTCTCTCCTGGGAGAGAGGGTGACAGAGGAGGTAGAAGTCTGTTACATAGAACGGGAAGGAGACCCCAAGGGACATATTCTGGAAATTCACAAGAAGATCCTCGTCTGCTTTTTCCTTAACGATTGTCGTTAGAGCTCTTTCTGTACCAATTGGGAAGGTCGGTACCTTTGAAACCAGGCATTCACTTCACCCTCTTGTACGTTGAAACTTACGAATATATCCTACTTGGGACAAGGACATGGTGGGCGAGAGGAGGGAGGGGCTCTGCTCTACACTTCTAAGCATTCTCAGATAACTGAGCAAACGGCTTCTGTCAGAATCAGCAAAATTCTGTTACTTTTTTTTCTTCTTTTCCCGTCGTTTGTTTTTAAATTAGGGAGTAATGCCGTGAAGGTAATACCTGCATAGCTCAGAGCGCGTGGATTGTCACCATCGAAATGGATTTGTTTTTCTCTAGGAAGCATAGAAAAAGCTTTCTGCAGTTTGATGTGAAAGGGGCCAGTTGTTCATCGTGTGCTACTGGGCACTTTTTTAGTGGTACTTCGTAGAGCCACCTCCCTACCTTTGTAATGCGATGGCATGAGTCCAAAGCTCACCAGAGAAGCACCGAATATATGCCGAATGTGGTCAGATTTTAAAGGCCAACGAGCACTCCGCCTAAGACTGTCTCCCACATCACATCATTCAATTGCCCAACATGATTTCACCGTCGTGCACATCACTGCTCCTAGTACAAAAAACTTCCATCAGAAGCCCAATGTCATTCAGCCTCCTACACATTTGATCGCCCAACATCACTAATTCTTCCACATCACTTCACTTTATCTTAATGATCCTTTGGTCAGTCAGCCCTGCCGCACGGCCCAGGCCTGGGCTGACAAGGAGGGAAGGGAGAGTGGTGCTCTTTGAGGCCAATCGTGGCAGCAAGGGAGAGGTTCCCGGTGCTGCCACGAGAGCCAAGCTGCCTACCGCTACCAGCCTGCCCTTAACCTCTCAAGCTGGGGTCTTTATGCAGGGGGGCGGCTCACGGCCTAACCACCTAAACAAGCCGCAGGGTCGTGGATCTCTATAAGGGCTTTCTAAATGGTAAATTAGACCCGATGGGCTTGGCACTCGTCCTCTCTACCTCTTGAAGCCGCCTGCTCAATTCCCAACCCAAGAAGCCTAAACGAGCCATAGGAAGGCAAAAGAAACCACGGTCTTTGCTGGCATGATTATTGCCGTGCAGCCATGCGGATGTAAAGAATAAAGAAACTTGCCTGACCAAAAGCGCAACGAATGGCATCCAGAGATTCCCTGGTGGCGAACAAATCCCGCTGTCGGTCTTCAAAGGGTTGGGTATTTCGGAAAGAAACAATGGCGGAGATCTGCCTCGGCTCTGGGAGAGTACTGTCAGGTCTGTCGTCGGCTCAATCATCTCAGTGTTCCAGCAGCGATAATCTCGCGAAGTTCATCTCTGATGGCTAGATAGCAAAACCGGAATTGCTCCTAGAGAACAACCAGCAGAAGATACCTCAACTTCAAAAGTCAGCGATCACTTCTCTACTGTGGAGCTTCAAGCGTGAGCAGACATCCTCCTCGTCATAAACAAACTACCTCAGTTGCCTCTCCTGCCGTTCAAGTCATAAACATAGCATGAAGACAACTCTACACGCAGCCGACAAGAAGCAGTAAGAAAAGGCCGGCATGCAAAAAGTAGCGATCTTATCAATTTTCTGACGAGCATGCCACATTCGCCAAATCCTATACTCCATATACTCCGTGTTCCATTCCACCTGAGTCTACGAACACACTCAGTTGATCGAGTTCATCCACTGAGAAGACACTTCTTAAAGACCTCACCTTTGTCTGCACCATTCCCGCGCGCTGCTCCCGGAAGTGTCGAACAGTTGCAGCTATATCTAGAGCTGAGCTGTCGCATGCTAGCAGCCTCCTTACTGTGTGATCAATCGTGCAATATGTACCCGTCCGGCCAATCCCAGCACTGCATTCGTGCACAGAAATTCTAGATAGGAGTCAAAACCTTCAATAGAAACTGTGGTTTACGTTTCCTGTGATGGGACTCAGGTCATCAGAGTATAGAGCACATCAGCTGATGGATATCATACGCATGACACATGAGGGAGACGGTGAACCCCTCCAAGCTTTCATGTTTACGCTTGGAGAGGAGTTAATAGGCTAGATATGGATGGAATTCACGCATCACAGTGACACTAGCAATACACGCAATTTTCAGCAGTTCTGTTCACTGGGATATCATTGAACCCCGTGAGTTGCACCCAGTTCTCGCTACGAATGAAAGGAGCAGATTACAGTTCACGTTATACTTGAGCCCAGACTGTCTGTAAGACGTGGCTAGATGAGCTGAAAAACAGTCCTTATGTCTCTATCTGTTTGAAAGAGAAAAAGAATGGAAGAACTAAGAAACAGGTTCAGAGTTCCATGCTCAGTTAAGTAGAGAAAAAAGTAAGTAGATTGGAATGTACATCCACGCGAGCAATGGGGTATGATAGAGCAGCAAATAAATGATGAAAGGGGGAAAAGGGGAACCTGCAGTGGACTAGAAAAGGTCCCATTGAAACGGAGGAGTTTCGAAGGAGCCGAATCAGCCCTCTAATTGTGACAGTTGAGACAGGGACCCCGTGGTCTGGCCACTCCAGATATTGGTAGTGAGGAGCTTTGTATGGAGGGCGGCTGCTCTGAATTGTTCCCACAACACGCGAAGCACAGGAGAAGACTCAGCCCCGCTGCCCCAAGGATGGAAAGCACGGTCTGCAGAACTGAAGAGCGAAAGCCCATGCATTGCATGCTCATGAAAGCATGCCATGATCATGCTGCTGTAGTAGCTCACCCCATTTTCCGTGACATCCAGTAGTCGTTCGATTATATGAGGCTGAACAAGCCGTGTGGTTATGTTTCTGACTGTCAAATGCCCATAAACCTCCACCTCTCCTTGGTTCAACGGAAAGTAGTGCGCGCACTTCACCTGCAAACAAGCCCAATTTCTACTCCAATTAAGGCGAAATTCTCTCAAGCGACTATTTAAAAGCATGGAGTCAAACATTACCCATTAAGCCAACTGTTCGTTTTCTCCAAGATTGCTCTGAACAAAGTAGTGACGGCTCAACTTCACCAGATAACCAGCGCAAGGCTCAACCTTGAGGAACTTACCCGAGAGCCTTCGACATTGCGGGTGAGAGAGATTATTGCTGCGCAATTCTCCTGTCTTGCCATGTCCCAAAAGTCGGCCACGGTGCTTTCTAAAGGCCCCTGAGATGCAATGAATCTTGGAAGCGCACAATCTGCGTCATACTGCAATCCACTTCATGCGAAGTAAGATCCTCTCTAACACATTCTCTCACTCTCTCCCTTACTTTGCTCATCTCTCCCTCTGTTACCAAGAAATACACAAGTTTCTGAGCGCCAGCATGGGAAGGCCGCATGTACCTCTATATGGCTTGCATTTATGTAGTCACTACCACTGGGTGGGCTGTGGCGAGCTCCCTTCAACACCACTCTGCAGTCCTCAACTGCGCTCATTTCCAAGTCAAGGAGAAAATCTGACTGCTTTCTACTAAGGCTACTTTTGGACATGCTTACCTTATTGGCTCCGGGACATAACCAGTCTCCACTAGCTTTCCCAAGGCCAAGATGGCCGAGTGACAAATGCGTCACAGAGCCAAACTATTTCATTGACGATTATGAGGACGAAGCTGTTGACCATGGAGGATACAAGGAAGTACATCCCAGTAGCGATTTTTGAATCGATTGCTCCCTCTCATTGCGGAAGTAGCTGCCGCCGGACCCTCTTGTATCGTATTTCGGCTAGAGTCAGTCTGCAGGAAACGAGAACACCAGGAAAAGAGCAAAATGGTGGACATGTTGCTTTCGTGCTTTACTGCTTACGACCCTTCAAGCAATGTCATGATACTCCATTCTAGGGATATAATTTCATGCAAGCTTTTCTCAGTGTCTTGTTCTCCTCTACAGTCTAGCCAAACTATACGTTGCCACGGAGAACTAAATATTCACCACTTGCTAGTACTGGCTGGAGCAGCATCGCAGAGGCCTAACGGAACAAGCCAGAACGTAGGAGGGTCAGCTAAGAACGTGAGGAGAACAATAGGAAAGCAACTCATATGCAAAAAGGACGGCTCGTACCTTGTCACAACATTCCCTTTAATTTCTCCATAATTTCCAGGAGAATCAGACCAATTATGACTGAACATGTACACTTTCTTGTGTGCTCATTGCAGCTTGTTTTGCAAATTTGAGTCAGATAGGAAACTCCTTTACTTGGAAATAGCAACGCTTACCTGCAAAGCATCAAACTCCCGATCAAAGCCGTTCTTGCGCCCACTGGGAGGAGTCTTATCCAGTTCTTCGATCTCAGCCTCCAATTGATCTAGAGCGCCTTCACACCAATGCAGAATCTCGGCATCCAGCAATTGTTGTTCTGGTCTGCTGCTTATCTGCTGCCTTTGCGCCATGTCGTCACTTGCAGCCTCTCCCATCACTCTGCTTCGGACTTTACCAAGGCCTCCCGCCCTCCCCTTCATTCCATTGAAGTGAAGTCCACAAGACGAAGGACTTGGAGTGCTCGGTGATGTATGCATTATGTAGCAGGCAGGAGCGTTTTTTTTTCCCAGGTTTGAGCTACAACCTTCTTTACTAGGATGAGAGTGAGCTGCTTGCTTGATTGAATGGCGAGGGTAAGCAGACTCGATTGATGACTTCACCAAAACCTGCAGAAAATCAAGGATTTACAGTACACTGCCTCAGGAAATGACGACGAAAACCACCCAAATACAGCCAAAGGAGCGACCAGCACACTTCCGTACACGAGCTCGTGCAGTAAAATTTTCAAGCAACGTTGTCAATTGCTTCGAAGGACCCAATTTGTGCACGATGGCAATCACAATTAGAGATATATATCAACTTTACCAAGCAAAGCTGAACTATCTGCAACGTGCTTCGGACAGACAAACGAGAAAATAAGCAACACAAGCATTGACAAAGAAAGAATCTCGCTACCATATCTCCCCGCCACATATCCTCCCTCCTCCCTCCTCCCTCCTCCCTCCTCCCTCCTCCCTCCTTCCCCCCTTCCACCTTCTCCAACTCCCTCCCTCCTCTCTCCCTCCCTTCCTCCCTTCACCTTCCACGGCTCTCCCTCCCCCCTGCTTCCCTCCCTCCCCTCCTTCCTTCTTCCTCCCTTCACCCTCAGCCTCTCCCGCTCTCGCCCCCTCCAGCCTCCCTCCCCTCCCCTTCCTTCTTTTCCCTACTCCCGCTCTCCCCTCCCCACCCTTTTCCCGCCCCCTTCCCTCCACTCTCCTTCCCCTCCTCCCTCCCCAGCCTCTCCCCTCTCCCTCTCCCACTCCCTCTCCCTCTCCCTCTCCCTCCAAGAGCACCAACCTTACTCCATCGTTCTCCCCCCTCCCTCCCCCTCCACAACAAACCCTAAAACCACCCCTCCGTCAAGCGAGGCGGCAGCAGTGCCCTCTCTCCCTCCCTCGCCCCCGGGAAGCACGCCTTTCCCTTCCCTTCCCTTGCCTTTTTTCCCTTCGGCGGGCGGGCGGGCAGCGCCGCCTGCCGGACTCCGGGCTGCCCGACAAAAGGTGCGGCGTTTGGGGAGGACGGCCACGTGGCGCGCATTGATGGGCCTCATCGCGCAATGATAATTTCTGGCTGTCCTTGGCGCAGTTCCACGCGGGTCCTGTCGGCAAGGCCAGGAGGGTCCACCTTTCTTGAACTGGATCAACCGCCGGAGTTCGAAACCGAGGTGAAAAGATTGCAACCCGCTTCAACTTTGTGGGTTGGGATTCGCTCTGAACCGTCCTCACGTGTGGGACA
The DNA here is from genome assembly GCA_037447605.1 of Zygnema circumcarinatum. NCBI lineage: Eukaryota > Viridiplantae > Streptophyta > Zygnematophyceae > Zygnematales > Zygnemataceae > Zygnema > Zygnema circumcarinatum. The sequence goes on from CM074807.1 coordinate 3,117,131, forward strand.
GGTGGCACTCAAGGTAGGCGGAAGGCCGCCGCTTGGGGCAGTTAAAGACTATAGATCCGTATTATACACTTTGAGGTTCGATACAATGTATAATACAGTATTAATACTGTATTATACACTGTATAATACCTCAACGCAACTGTTAACAGCCGTACAATTGGAACATAGATCCGTACGGTAATTAGGTACGGAAGGGTTGTACGAACATGTACGGACCAAGTCACACGTGTTGAGTGTTTGGCAAGTGACGTGACTTGGAAAGTGCTGGAATTTCAATATTATAATCAATTTTTGTTCAACTAACCACGAAAATAAAAAAAATACGTTAAATACATTAAAAATACACTGTATTTTTAAAATGTTGTATAATACGCATGTATTATACAGTGTATTAATACACGCGTTTGATACATACGGATCTATATTAAAGACAGCGAGAGAGTGCAACGTGGCATCCACATGGCATCCACGTAGTAGCGGACCTGCCCGTAAAATGTTTGGCGTAGACTTAAATGTGCCACGTGTCAATTTTTAATTGGCATTGGATCTCGCGAACTTACCCCATTTTTCTATTCGGGTGCGAAGACAAACCCGATTTCGAGTGTTTATTCAACGTCCTGCCTCTCCAGATTTTTCAACCGTGCGAGACTACGGTACGTCAGCAGAGTTGAACCACGTCAGCAAATGTTGAAGAAGTTGACGAAAGGTGGACCTTCAGAACGAAGCCCTACGGATGCTACCCGACAAAAATATTTAATATTGAACGACAATTTTCTGCCACGTCATCCTGAGTACAGTACACTCCCTGGGTCACTTTTGGAAATGTCCCGATTGTTAGTTCGAAACTAGTACCTCTTTCGATTCCAATAGCCTCCACAGAACTACTGATTTTAAACCTCACGATTTGTTCAAGGTGATTTTGCCTATACCGTAGCTCTTGAACATTGCCAAAACCATACAATACCGTACTGTACAAGTTACCGTACTGTACGAAAAGCATGGAAGCTGTCGCCCGTGGACCGATACGGAGCTACGTTCATGCTGCACGGTTCTGTGCGCCTTTGTTCTGTCGCGTTCTAGGGTTTTGGCGTTCTGTACGGATTGACGTGCGCCCCAAGGTGCGCCTTCAGGCCGGAGCACCGTAAAATCGAACAGGTGGGGAAAAAAATAAATTAAAGATTTCGGCTTCTCAAAGAAAAAAACTTTCAAAACCAGTTTCCCAAAATAAACCTTATATTTGTGGACACGATTTCATTTTGAGAAATATGAAATGAATTTTCTTTTTTTCCTCAATAACAATTTTATGGAGAACGAATTGAACATTGAGCTTCGTACAGAAATTGTTGATCGGCTCGCGGTAAGAGGTCGTACGAAAAAAATGAGGCCCGGCTAACCGGATCCCACAAATCGCACGGAACCAACGTGGCAAAAAGTGGATACTACACGTGCGACCGAACGTGTTGAGTTTCTGAACTTTTAAAACTTTTTCGCTTTCTTAAATCGAGAAAGTTTCGACTCGAGTGTTCAAAGTTCAACCCTATTAAGACCCAGTAAGATTGAGAATTGAGAAATTAAGTAAACTCGATTCTCATTTTCTCAACCTGTTCGGTTTTACGGCATTCGGATTTCGAAACCTTGAAGCGCTTGGGTGAGAATTAGGGTTGGTCCCTCCGCAGAATGTGGCAGCAGTATGTCTGGGTGTTGAAATCCAGCGAGCTCGAGCGCAGATTGTGCAGGAACTCAGCTCGCTTGTGGGAGCAAGGCCGGGCGGAGCTGGGAGCTGGAGGTTGGGCTCGCCATGGAGGCTTTGTCAGCAGAGGGAGCGAGGCCTCACGTTTCCTTTGTCTCCGGCTTCTCCTCTCGCCTCTGGAATCTCGTTGAAGCTATCCGTTGGGGCTCCGTTTTGCAATGGTACCGTCCGACGGTGCTTCAATTATCTGACAAGAGTGTCTTGCAGCTCCAGAAGGACATGGGACTGTCACCTGATGCAGGTCAATTTGTGTTTGCATTGAGTGCTCAGAATTCATCGGGTGTGGTCTATGTGTTGTCGTCTCAGTTTCTGTCGGAGAATTCCCTTGCGCATGCGAAGGAACTGATTGCAGCGGTGAAGCCTGCAGTAGTCGTAGCACAAGTGGATAAGAAATTTCTCGGTTCAAATTTTATGTCTCTTGCTGCGAGGCTTGAAAAGAGTAAAATGAGTACACCCCCCTCACAATCCTGCACTCAGCCTGTAGATGGTAGGCAGGAATCTCACTCATCGTTAGCGAATGTTTCTGGAATATCCCGACAAGCAAGTATGGAAGAACCTTCTGTGCCAACTCGAGCGTTGGATGTTTTGGCGAAGTCGGCAGCGGGAGGGCCTGCTTTGGCTGAATACAAGCAGCTGGTTTGCCTGGAATTGGTTCATGCAATATTTGGGGCAACGATGATGGGACACGTTACAGCAGCCGAAGAGGCGGCTCGAGAAGTAAATTCACAAATCTTGTATTTGGAAACATTATCTTTTGATAACATGGAGGATAACGATGGGCAGGAATGCTCAGATGTGGTTAGCTCACTTGCAGAATGGTCTAGGCCGCATTTCTTAACAAGAAATGCACAAAAGTTACTTCAGCCACCTTCTCAATCCACTGTTGATGTCTCTCTTCTTGAGAATCGTTCACAGAAGGAAGAAAGCTGTAGTGAAGACAATAAATGCACGATGACAAGTGGAAGCAGCGGAAAGTTTGAGAATGTAACGGAGCTGAGTCCAGAGCCTGAGCCTGTAGAGCCATTTATAGGAGAACTTGTGGAGCCCTACTTGAAGACTTACGTGGAGCTTCTTCCACAAAGCAACGCGTTGAAGGAAGCACATCATATAGCACGGCGGCTGACACGGCATCTGACAGAAGGGCAAGGAGCATCTGAAGGCGAGCTGAAGCATATGTGGCATTTCAGGCATGCTGTTGAACTTCTCCGTATCGTCAATGTCTTGAAAGCTCGCAGCTTGCCTGAAGTGAATGGTCCAACGACATCCATATCAAATGCACATCGGCAAGGCCACAAGAGCTCGTCAATGGGTATTGAGCAGTTCTCGAACCTGCAGCCAGAGGAGCAGCAGCATGTACTCGTGGCACAAGCGCTGCGTCATGCAGCAGAAGAGCAGTCATGCGTGGCAATAGTGGATGGTTCAACAGTTAGGGGCCTCTTAAGGTATTGGCAGACGGACGTTTCAGCGGATGTGGCAGAATTAGCTGTCAAGTGTCTCGTTAAGAATGAAGCGATTGAAAATAGCGGGAGCAGTACTCGGAGTATCGAAAAGTCAGGTAGATATCGCAAGGAGTCGCTGGTCTCTGGGTTATTAGACCACCGACAAGGCAGCAATGACAATAAGAGTGTGCCTCTTCATTCGAATGAGGGGAGTTCATTTGTTATTAGTTTTGCGGCTGCTACAGCTTCCGCTCTTGCTATGTGGGGCTCAAGCATAGGCATCTACTCCACCGCAGTGAAACTTCTTGGTTTTAAGATTCCTTCCGTTTTGAAGGCTGCATTGTTGTTGGCGGAGCGGGGAATGTCTGTTGGAGGGCTTAAAGCCCTGCCTGCTGCGCATTGGGCAAGTCCAGTGAAATTTTTCTCCACTGTGCCTCATGGGGCCTTCTCTGGGAAGGTTGCTGTCAGTGCGAAGGCTGCAGCAGTAAGTAAGTCATCATCAGCCTCTGGGACCATGGCCCAGGCAATAGTCGATTCTGCATACCGTTCCAGTTTTCAGATTGGCAGAACGGCTTTTTATGGTTTGATGAAGAGTGGGAAAGGCCAATCACGTGTACAGCCTGGTAGAATGCGGGTATGGATGGTACTGGGGGCCACACTCACTTGTTGTGGAGCTGTAACGATGTATAGAGAGGAGGTTGAGCGAGCAACTGCGATTGCACCACATGCGAAGTCTGTTGCTCTTATGGGGCGAGGCTTACAGGGTCTTAGAGAGGCTTCAGACAAGGCGAAGTCTGACACAGCTTTTTGGAGGGATCACTATCGAGAACTTTATGCTAGAATATGGAGGTAGCTCGTGTGGTGAGAGTGTGCATATGACAATAGGCTCCCCTAGTCACAGCCGCGCATCCTGGTGATGTTGAGGGATAGTTTCCCCCATCATGCCTTTGCATGTACAGATCATGAATTCATTTTTGAGAAATTGAGAAGAGGCTCTGTCGTTTTCGATTTATCAGCTTTGTTAACCAGCTTAGCTTTTAGGAAGATAGCTCCATGTTCAATTCCTTCTGTGGTTGATCGTGCTCATAGGGACGGAGGGTACCTGATGTACATGCTGAGCACAAACAGGAGGTTGTAAAGACTTGCCTTGTCTTTTACCAATCTTTGTGAGGCCTTCCGGGACATTGTCGGCAGATGAACTGAAGTGGATTTCTGGGCAAGTGTAGGTGCAGTTCTTCACAGGTCGGACCATGAGACCAACCATTCGACTGGTTGCCAACCATTGGCGCCGGATCGAAACAACCATTCGAATGTTTCGGAACCAGTGAATGCCAACGGTTGGCAAGCATTCGACTGGTTTGGAACCATTGGATCCAATGCTTGCCAACCAATAGATTGGTTGCGAACCATTGGCGTCAGAACAAAACAACCATTCGATTGGTTCGGAACCAGTGAATGCCAACGGTTGGCAAGCATTCGACTGGTTCGGAACCATTGGATCCAATGCTTGCCAACCACTCGACTGGTTGCGAACCATTGGCGTCAGAACAAAACAACCATTCGACTGGTTCGGAACCAGTGGATGCGAATGCCTGCCAACCATTGGCGCCAGATCGAAACAACCATTGGAATGGTCTGGAACCAGTGGATGCCAATGGTTGGCAACCATTCGACTGTTTTGGAACATTGGATCCAATGCTTGCCAGCCATTCGACTGGTTGCAAACCATTGGCGCCGGACCGAAATAACCATTGGAATGGTTTGGAACCAGTGGATGCCAATGGTTGGCAACCATAGGACTGGTTCAGAACCAGTGGATGCCAATACTTGCCACCATTGGCGCCAGATCGAAACAACCATTGGAATGGTTTGGAACCAGTGGATGTCAATGGTTGGCAACCATTCGACTGGTTCGGAACCAGTGGATGCCAATGCTTGTCAACCATTGGCGCCAGATCGAAACAACCATTGGAATGGTTTGAAACCGGTGGATGCCAATGGTTGGCAACCATTCGACTGGTTGCAAACCAGTAGACTTCCTTTTTTTAATCTGGGCAGCCCTCCCTCCCTCCCTCCCTCCCTCCCTCCCTCCCTCCCTCCCTCCCTCCCTCCTTTTCCGCTTTACTCGTTTTCTATCCCCTTCTCCCACCTTCGCCCTCTCCCTCCCTCTCTGACTCTCCCTTGGGAGAGGGAACTACTTGAACTCCAATGGTTGTACCAATGGTTGCCGATCCACTGGTCCGACCTGTTCAACCTTACTCGCAAAAACCAGGATCAACACACGCGGAATCCACCAAGAACTGAAGTTCCACTTAGAAAATCGAAACTTTTCCCTACGCTATGATCACACGACGATTGACTGACTACACGTGCCACATGGATCCACCGCACCATTACTCCAACTCTGAATCTCGACCGTCCATCTCTGTTCAAGTGCCCATCGCAGCTCCGTCCTTTTCTCTCTCCCTTGCCCTGACCTTCCAAGATGGCTCCCAAGTCCCAATAGGATTTGGAATTTGAATGATGGAGAGAGCGGGAATGCGACTGACTGACTCCTCCAGCTCCTCCTCCAGCTGTTCTGTACTAGTGGCTCGGGACAGTCCTCCCTGCTCGCCTGCCTTCACTGCATGTATGCCTGCAGGCGGAGGCTAACCCTAAGGATCAGGTAAGCAAACCAGATGATCGTAGCTTTGTGTGCTTGCATGGTCAAATTTTCAGAGGAGTAGCAAAGTTTCGGCTTCTTGTTTCTGGATTATCCTTCTGAATAGTGCAAGAATTTGTACTTTGATCGAGTTAGCCGAGACGAATTTATTTAGAACGAGCGTAGATTAGATGCATTACGTATGGAATGTTAGTTTTTTTATTGGCAGGACATCAATCAATTGTAGCGTTAAGAGACCTATAGAGTAAATGGGGATTTACATGAAGAGCCAAAAGGAACATTTCGAAATGATTTTGCATTAACGTCTTGTAAAGAAATATCAAATAGCCAGTGAGAGAGCAGTTGTCAGTGAGCATACCAAGAGCTACTGTTCTCCTCAGGTGGCCGTATTGGCAGTTGTTGTAAAGATGGGCAGCTCGTTTGAAACTCACAAAGGGCTGCACCGAGCAGCGAAACTTACAAGTTCTGTACGCGGCTGATATAAAGGCTTCGCTGTTTGCACTAAACGCACGCAAGCTGTCAAAACTAGCGCCCTTAAGTGCCTTAGAATCACGCGCGAGGTCGTCGGACAGTTTTCGACTAGCGCCAGCATTACTCGCGAAGCTTCATAAAGCGAATGTACACAAGAATTTCTCCAAGAGAGCGAACCCGAGCATGGATACACATGCAAGTGGCAGTCCGCGGAAGTAAAATATTCAATCAGGTCAAACTTCTCACACCGACAGTTGTTTCTATGGTGAGCTGGTTGCAGGTTGTGACAAGCATAGGGCTGTTTCTCAAAGGATGGTTATCTTACTTGCAAGACGGAAGCCTTCGACATTCTTGCTAATAGCGTGAAATAGCAATGCCATTTATCACCCAAACCCTTGTGGTAGACATCCAACATTGGTGCAGAACACTTTCTCATGATAGAAAGCGTACTGCGTAGTACATTTTCTTAATGGATGTTTTGAAGCCACATAGCAGCTCAGATACTGGCACAATCAACAACAACTTGGAAATTGAAGCATTACAGCACTACCTATGGGCTGTGATACCAGCACTGACTGGAGGTGATGCACAAGCCTTAGTCTCAGTATTACATTCTCCTGAAGGACGTGCTGTTCTCGATCGAGTTGTCAGGGACAAAGACTGCCCGGCTCTCTTGGTCCATCTGATTAAATCAGAGGAAGTTGAGTCCGACACCAACCCCACTGGTTCTCCTGAACAGTTCAATGAAGTGGCTGCTCCAGTTTTTATAAGCTCAGAAAGGAAAGACCTCCGGCATTCAGTTGATTCGGATACCAATGGCGGAACAAGGAAGGACAGAGAACTGCATACATCGGTCGCTGAATCTGATGAACACCACACTGGCTCCTTAAATGGAAAATCTTCTACGCCAAAACCGGCCTCGGCTTCCGTCGATGCCTTCCGCCTTAGCTTTGACTGGAATGATGCCCGTAATGGTGTCTGCACTGCAGCATTTGTGCGACAGCAACGAAACATCCGGCTTGACAGGCCAATGCAGGAGCAGTTTCATGTTGTTGTGCTGCCTTCACGTGGCGTCCATGTTTCCGAAGTGCTTCAGCTCCACTGGCGAAGCTTTTTGCAACCGGCGATCGATTTCCACCATCAAAAAATATACAATCGTGAGGACTTTGGTAGGCGTCCAGAAACTCTCCAACTTTGAAAGCAAATTCAGATCCACGTACGACATTGGTGGAGTAACTTTTATTCAGCTCCTTGTCTTGCGAACTTATAACACATAAATCCGACAAGGGTCTGGCTTACAAAAACGAAGCGTTTTATGAGAAAAATGATCCCACTCTTTCCCATCTTGACACATCCATTCATGGCATTTAAATCATAGGATGCTTGAGACTAGTCTGAACGGCTTTGGATATAAGCATGTTTTGGCACGTTCAGTTCATGGCAACGAATCAAGACAGATTGCGATCCCTTTCACTTGGTAGCAGGGTGCAATGTAGACGACTGACGAAAACCTTGCCAAACCTTTCTTGTCAACGGAGCTTTGAAGCTCAGTGGTTAAACCTGAATGCATTATCCAAGTTGACTTGTTATCATGCTAGTACACGGCATGTATGTGCTTTGCTACATTGAAGAATTTGCTAAGTTCCTATTCTTCATCACGCAATGCACAGTCCACAGTAGTCCTTACCTTCAGCATACACCAGCCTTTCAGAAGTTCACAGGGTGTCGAGTATATTTGAACGGGGTTGTTGTAGTCACTTTAGAGCCTGATCAAGTATGATATGCTTGTCAGATCCTCTATTATGTTCTCGGAGACTGAAGTCAAAGTGAGTTCAATCAGGTGTGAGCACGCGGCAAGAACCACATGACAAAGTGGAGCTATTTGTGGAAACTGTCGACACGTCAAGTTTGGACGTACCTCATGTTGAATTCGCACTCCATCCACGCATCCAAGATGCGGAAAAAAATGTGAGTTGCAATCCTTATGCCTGCACAGAACATTAACAAAGGAACCATGAAATCTCGACCTTGAATTGTCCCACGAATCTACTAATTTATTGTTCGTCTACATAAATCGAATTTTGCCTTCTGGTTTGCCTCGATGCGAAACCGTACTTTGATTGTAATGAACTCACAAACAGCGAGGCAGGCAGAGGCTCAGTTGTGATTTTAATGTTAGTATTAGTTATTATTAATATTCTATGTGGGGAGCTGCTGTATTTCTGAATGGTGGATATATGTTTACCGTTCATTTGTTTGCTACATACTGCAAGGCCCCTCTCCAAGTTATGAGTTATCTCGAATGTTAACTGCTGTGAGCTGCCTTACGGTTGTTATCCTGCCTTGCAGGTGTACGCAGAGTCCTGAAGTTGTTCACTTTCATTTAAGCACTCGCTGAAAGTATGACGTCTGGTTATAGGAAAATCGCACAGTTAAGATATTAGCGTGCTCTACTGACTCGACTGCTATTTTTAGGCCTTTCTGACGTGTCACGCTTTGGAAGGCTGGTACAGAGCAAGCGTAAGGGATCCACATTGACAATAAGAGAGGTGGAGGGGAATCTCAAGGACACAAAGTTCTTGAATGAGCTGCAACGGCTAGTAAGCAGCTGGACCAGATCGATCATGGATGTGACAGACATGCGCTTGTAAGTTTACTTTTTGGAGCGGACACACACTTTTCCAATAGCTGCCTCTTTTGTCAAGTGAAGCTTTCTTTTTCAATTCACATGTTTGACATGCTATTGAGTTGTCCCGGCACATAGGGATGCTTGGCCATCTTCAGTACACCAGGAGATGGATTACTGGACAGCACTGCAAAATGAGCTGGACAATATTGATATGCAGCTGAAATCTCCTTCAGTTGGTATGTACTTCCATCCTAAATGATGACTTTTGACACGTCTTTTTTGTATAAAACTTTTGTTTGCTCTCCACACGCAATACATGATTTGCGGGTAACGTTGAAAGCATAGCTTGCTGCCGTCTAAAGCTGAGAAGCTTTTTCAATACGTGACCATTTCACATGACCTATGAGACCTCGTGAATTAACGACCATATAGGCATGATGGAGTTGCCATTGTAGACTTCAGCAAAGTCCTTACAGTCAATCATCATTACCATTGTTTACTTTATTGAAGTTGTCAGTGATGTAATTTTTGCCATCTTGAATGGCCTGATATGGAACACAGACTTTCTGCTTTCGTGCAGAGGTCACGTTGGCCATTGTTCGCCAGAGAGGGAAGGCAATAGAAGCAGAAAAGCGTCTGACTGAAGCCAAGAAGGAAGGTGAGCCTCTGTTTTGTTTGGATCCTTTTGATTGCTTCTCCAGTGTTATCCTTCTCCAAATAACAATGCATGACAAGCATCGGAAAATAGGAGCAGCAGGAAAATTGAGTATTGCTCGCTTTTCGGCTTTGCTGCTGTGTTTGATGATAGGTGATGAAGACCAATGTGTAGAGGCAGTCCAGGAAATACTTGTGCAAAAAGTTCATGGCCTTAAAAGCTTTACCTTCTGAGAGAAGCGATTTCTTCGCGAAGGCAACAAATCTGAAAGGATTTGTTAGGCCTGGCGTGCAAGTTGAATTCAGCCAAAAACTTGCTTCAAGGATTTACCAATTGTGGAAAGGAAGATCATGTTTCGCTTAGACTTTTCCTTGCCTCTGTAACATTAGAAAACGATGGCAGATTTTATCAGGAATTGGCGTCAGCTGGACGGTCGTGATTTTGATTATTAGTTCATGGTTGCTTATTCCGAGTTCATGAACCTGGATAGGCCTAGACAAGGCAATTGCTTGGGCCGTGGTTCTGCTGAACATCGGCAGAAGTTATAGCCCACTTCAAGACATTGATTTGATGATATTCTTGACGGGATCGTTCTTTTGCTGTTGGTAAGCAGTGGCCATGTACCAACATATGCTGCGAGAGTTTCCCATATGCAAGCTGCCAAGCTCTGGCCGAATGAGCAAACTCAGCTCTGACCTTAAATCTGCCTTCAAGTAAGCGCTTGTGACACACCTTCAGCTGACATGTGCCCAGCCAAATGAGTTCGAATGTGGTGCATGAGAGGGTAGTCGTTCCATTCACAATCAGATCATAAGCTGATTAGTGAATTACTGAATTTTTGAAATTTTGACGTGATACAATGAAGGCATATGAGACAGCGGGCAAGCACAATGGGCCAACATGGAAACATGGACACAGAACCCAACAATGGGACGACAAGGACAGGAGAAGGAGCGCCACAGAGAGTGAATTTGCTCGTACACCGGAGCCTGGGATTGGCTGTAGCTATTGGGCGAGATATGCGACATCTTTTGGTGGAGTCCCTCATAGCTATGGACCTAATGCAGGCTCCGTACGAGGAGTTTCAAAATGTGAGAAAATGTGTGGAAGAAAGGTTTGGGTTAATTGCTGCTCTACGTCAGTTTACAGAATGGACACATTGTAGTCTGCTGATTTGCTTTGGAATACCCTTCTCTCCTCTTGCCACATCATGGCAGGCTTCCTGGCGTCTTCATCTTTCACTAAGATCGCAGTAGTCTGCCAGGCTGCTGCACTCTCGGAAGATTTTGGATCTGAATGCCTCATTTTTTTGAGTTGTCTGCAGTTTAATTCTATGCTTTCTGCCAAGAAATTTGTATCAATATAGTCGTTTTTTCAGTCCCTAGGACTTATCTTGTCTACTGCTCCTGTGCTTTCCTGCATGTGTCAGTGATGATGAGTTTTTTCATGATGATGATGTTGATGATGAGTTCTGATGAGTTTTTCAACTTGAACACAACTTAGCAGTTAGCTTACCTACACGTGTCTCTGTTTGGCTGGACAGGCAGTACAAATGAGCACTGAAGTTCTTGAAACACTGGAAGAAGAGGCTGTCGATTACGGAAAGTTTGTTGCAGAAACGTGTGGAACTTCTTCCTTGCCTCAGCAGGTAATCTCCTGCTGTGGGCGGGTTTGTTTGCTTGTGATTCAGAGTTTGAGTTCCCTTACCCTGTGCCTGTTATAGAATTTGACGCCTGTAGTCAAGTAGCGTGGCCACCACGGTTTGGTCAGGTTGCAGACTAGAAAAGTGACTAATCTTGAAATAGACTGGCAATGACATGCTTCCTAGATGCACTGCTCCATGCACAAGCCTTAGAACTGAATGTTCAATGGTTTTCAAAGCGAGTTCCTGACCTGTCATTGGGGATTACACTGTTTTCCTTCTTTTGTTGGTTGGCTGGTGTAGGACTTTATTGGACAAATTGGGTCCATCTGTAACCCGCTGAAGAACCGACTACGGCTTCTGCAAACACTTCGGAGGCAGGTGGGTGAGGGGCAACTCATGTTCGTGTCCATAGCCTTACAGGACCGACAGCAGTGCGGAGAGTCGATCGAGAAGTGGGGAGTCTGACTGGTGCATCGATAAGCAGGTCTATTATCTAAGGTTAAGCACTACTTTCTTTATCTTTGAGCCGGACTGCCAGAAGAAGTTGATTTTCTCAAAGTCCAGGGTCGAGAGGAGTGGGAGAGGGGACAGGCGCAGAAGGGGAGGGAATGGGGATGGGGAACGAAGGAAAGGGAGCAGGGCCGGGAGTGGGAGAGGTAGAGGGAGCAGAGGGAGAAGGTCCAGGGGCGAGAGGAGTGGGGAAGAAGCCAGGGGCGAAAGGAGAGGGAGATGGGGCGGGAGAGGAAGGAGAGGGAGAGGGGATTGGGAAGAGAGAGAACAGTGAGAGAGAGAACCATTATTAAAAGTTGGATTACTTATTGTTGTTCTCTCATACTCAATGTAGCAATAAATCGCTGGTCATCTGGCTTGTGAAGGCCAGATGACAAGTTCCAGTTATGTCCAGTTCACGAGTCGTCTGACTCTGTTTCAATCTCATCATCGAGACAATCATATACCATTGACTTCTTGGCTAAGATGTTGTTAATGTCAACAGCATCAACAGCTTGCAGGGGTACTTGAGCCCGCCCTCGCCCCTTTTCTTCTCAATTTTAAGTATCGGGGTATGGAACATGATCTTGCGGCAGCCCTCCGCATTCTGGCCACAAGTGATGCTCTGAAATCCTCTCCAGGTGAAGCATGCAGTCCTTGTCGGCCTCGCATAAACCTACTCGAGTTGCACACTATTTGTATCCCGTCGTAACTGATCAGAGGAGCCCCAACAGAGCTTCAGTGTTATACCCTGAGCCACATGTGCAGAGATGAGTGGCGTGCTCATGATGCTTTGACTTAACATAAACGAACATAGCACCTGCAATTGCCATATGCTGTCAGAGGATTGCCTCGAGTAGGTTCTCAGTTGCTTCACACGCAGATATGAGAATACAATTTCTACTGTTGCCAGGCTTCTTGGAATTCTGTACGACCCTAATTCCCTTCTATGATCCGATAAATCTGAGCTATACTCGAGACTTAGAGGCCTATTGTGCTTCATGTGAGAACCTGGGTTGACTGATTCGGTAGGCAATCATGGCAGCGATCTTGATATTGATCTGCACAGTCCTCTGATTCCCCAACATGTACGTGAAGTACATTCTCACTTTCTGATTCACCAATTGCTTGTTCTTTGCAGACAACCCCCAGCTTTGGGCGGCAGACTTGGCTGCCCATCAGCGGTGTGTGAGGGCCGTAGAAGATCAGATCGTGCTCGCCATCCGTGGAGTGCTTCGCGATTCCAGTGCAAGTTCAAGACTGAGAATTTTGCATGGGACGTGTGCATTGCTTGCCCGACCTCAGGTAGTATTTTTTTTTTGTTATAAAGTTCCCTTTTGCCGTGTCTGTGCAGTCTATTCTCCGTCCGCTTTTGCGGTTCCTCGTTCTGTGATGTAATCTGTCCTCCAATATTTTCGAATGTCGCAAGCTCCAATTGGTTGTTGCTATGGTCCCTCCTCTTGTTCTTGCTTTTTGATGTCATTCTGTATCTTTTTATGTGCTTCTTGCGAGGTTAGTCGATTACAGATAGAAAGTAAGAGATGAAAGAACTTTTCCAATGCTTTCTAACCGTATTGTGCATTTTCAACCTTTTTTTCTCATGTTTTGCAGATCAGGGAGACATTGCTGAGGGACTGGACCGGTCTGGTCAGGTCGCTGCAAGTAGGTGAGCATGTACGGAATACCTCGAGATTTTCTTCATGCCAAGTTTTCGGCCAATGTGTAGTTTACATATCAGAGATGAAGACAAGCTTTGAGGCATTTTTATGATTCTTCCGGTGCAGACTTGCGGAGGTTGAAGGGCAGATATGCTGCAACTTCAAACTCTCCAATGGAGCTTCATGCAGCAATTCTTTTCGGGGTCTCAAATGTACCAGGCAAGGCCAACGTGTTCATTGATCGTACTCCAATCAAAGCATCTGCTTTTCGCACGTGTTTAAAACTAACCCATTGGCGGTAATCTGGCTCTAAGGATCAAAGTGTTGCAATATTAGATTACAGCAGCTTTCACAAACAGTGTTTCAAAGTGTGAGGTTTAAGAGAGTAACCAAACAAGAGGACTGACATAGCCAAGCGGTCGATAACAAATATCTGCCCCCCAGCAACTTGCCTTCTACTTTGCTACCTCGCCACTTTGCTACTTTGCTTTGCTACCCATTTATCGTTGTTACTACGAAATCATTAGGTTCTCGAGCACTCAGAAGTATGCTCCAAAAGTTTCTTCCAAAGGGCAGCACAAGCTCGGAGGCAGTTTGGACTCATGAGGAGGTATTTTGTGGCGCATGCGAACAGGTGCGGTCATGGAAACACTGCATATTCAGAGATGGCTCGCGGAGAAAACTCGGTGGTTGCAGGACTTGCTGGCAGCCATTGGGGATGATGTTGAAGCCCAAAATCTCATCTCCCAAATGAAGGCATTCCACTCCCAGCTGGATGCCCAAAAGGTCGCAATTCTCACAGCTCCTAGACATGAGGGCTATTGCGTGTGCCGTTTTCCCTTACATGGGGGCTGTGTAGCTATTTCTTTGCAAAAAGTTAATCAGCAAAGTTTGGGAGTCATTGTGAGCGGAAGTTTACCTTGCTCGGGTCAGGGCTGGGATGCAGCTACTGAGCAGATGGCAGAAAGAAGCTGAAGGCTCAGGACTTGAGCTGACCGGCCCCGTTCTGGATATTGTGCCTGATGGTGCAGAGAATGGGTTTAAGGTGAGTCGTTTGGAGACTACTCTTTGAAGTTTTTGCATTCAAATCTCGTCCAATGTTACAGCACGAGTTGGTTTTCATCGGTCAAAATATATACTCTTTCTCCTGCATGTTCCCAAAGTTAACTGTTGGTTCATGTTATAAGTGGGACAACCTGGCCTAGTTTGGAAGGTATTGGAGCTTTTGATGGAAAAAACCAATCGTATTCACTTAGAAAGACTAGCAAGGTAAAGCCCTCCATCTGTAGCTGTTTGCTTAGGAACGTACTCACAGACTAGTTGGTAGTCCGAACTTCCTGTTTGACTTGCAAAGTAGGTATGCCTCCGCCTCTGACTCTCCCGCTCACTGGTTTACTTCTGATTGCTACAGATGTTTCTCATATCCGTAACTAAGTTAGTTAAGCAGCACAAACGGACACTTCTTTGGATGCGGGGAATCTGAAACAATCTCTATGTGATGCAAATTTTAATCCTTTCTGCTGATCGATCTATTTCCTTAGTTTGAGCTTACATGCTGTTTATCTGTGACACCAAGGCACGCTGTGCAAAGACGTGAAACGAAGGCTATAGACTTATTGTCAGGATCCTTCTTTGCCGGAATCACTTTCACTCGAAACAAACAAATAATCGAAACCTTTCTACTGTACCTCTTACAGGTCCGTTACAACCCGAAGCTTGAACAATTTGCGAAGGATGTCCGCAGCTTGCAAGGGCTCGGCTGCCCCATTCCCCATTCTCTTCTTTCTTTGGCCTTTTCTGCCCATGAAGCCTTGCCTTCTGCAACAACATTAGAGCATGTTCTGTACTGTGTTTCGCGGTTGCGCGCTGCTCTTCCTTCGGAAGCATGGCTTTTGGTGGACGAGAGCTGGAAAGAAATGGATAAAATTCTTCGTGAAGGTATTCTTCACCCCTTGCTTCACGTGCTTACTGACAGAAAGCACGACTCCGTTGACTGATGGGTTGGTTGACTGGTTAGTCAGTTGAGCTGTTCAGACAGTATAAATTTCTGCCAACATTGGACGGCAATATTTAGCCTCACCACTACCCAAGTGTGCTCGCTTCTCTGACTCCTTTTAGTGAGGCAATTACTTCTCATTAAGGGCTATAATTGTGCTTAAGTCACACAAAGCAGCCAGTGAACGCATGTTATGAGCTGAGGCGTGTGCAGGACTTGACGTGGATTGGGACATGGACGAGGAAAGCCTTGAGGCCTATGTGACTAGGGTTTGCGAAGCTTTTGAGTTGCTTGAAAACAGAATAATGGCAGTCAGTCGTCTGCATTTCAAGGCAAAAGAGGCCTTGGCTGCCCTTGCATCCTGCCCTTATCAGGTGAGTTTGCCACAAATCATAGGCTGCTATAGAAGGCGAATAGTTCTAAGTTATGCAGGTCCTGTACGCAAACCTCAGCAGGCAGACGATCTATTTGCCCGTTAATCCGTGTCCCATTGTTAACTGCAACTAGCAATATTCACCACTTTCTGACTTTCTACTTGTATTGCAGAATTGCATTCAGCATGATCCTTCTTTTGCTTGCTTATAAACTTGCTCTGATCCGCTTCTTTCCGCTGCCTTAGGAGCTCCCAAATGCCGTGGCCTGCCTTCAAGAAGTGACCCTCGAAGTGGAAGGGCCGGGCAGCTCAAGCACTGCCCTGCATATCTGGGCTGCCCCCTTCAAGCTTTGCGTCACACAGCACCTTTGGGAACGGGCCACAAATGCATTGTTCACCTGGCTGACACACTACTCAAAAGAGCAACTTGTGAGCCCTTCGCACAAGGTGAAACGTCTGCCATTTATTCGCATAAATACAAGCTGATGTTTCGTTGTGCAACGAGCCATGATGATTTCTGAAGCTGACATTGAATGTTGGGTAACTACTAGAATCTAGTGTTCAATCGAGGAAGGTGGGCGTGCAGGGGATAAAAATTGTGTTAAGTAATTTGGGTCAGTTTCAATACGAAATACGGATAGCGACAATGCTCGCTAAGGTTTGGTAGTGCAGTTCAAATTCGCTTAATTGAGAAACCCTGAGCGCATACGCTATGCGGACTGCAAATCTGCAGCTGAGTTACTTGTGAGAATGGTGCTGATACCTTCATTGCAGGTGGAAGTCAGTGAAAGGAATGGTACAGAGCAAGACTTGGAAACTAGCCATGGCCGACAAGAGAAGCGCTCCTTGAACCCAATCCATGGCAGCAGGGAAGGCCCTCAAGTCTTCACTCCTCCTAAAAGTGTAGATCGGTCTTGTCAAGGGGAGGAGAATGTGAGCGAGTTTAGCATGACCAAAGACGAAAGCATTCCGGCTTTCAAGAAATTTATGTGCAGAGTGGTTGTAAGTTATGAGAATCTTGAAGTTAGTCCTCCGCTTGTAACAGTCAAGGAGGCTCTATTGGACTCCCTTGGATCACTTTTGGCAGTAGTTTTCAACATTCCGAAGCTTGACATACCGGACCGCAATAAAGTCGATGATATCGACGGGGCTGTCTCTGAAGGTCAAACGACGGAAATGGACAAGTCAGAACTATCCGATGAGTTGGAGCAATCAAGCAACGGTCTGAAAGGTGAGCAAGAAGAGAAAGGGGAAAAGGATATTCAAGATGTTAGTAGAACCTCGAGTGAGGTTTTGCGGGAGGTGGATCGTAATCATGAAGGTGGCGAGGTAATGGGGCAGGATCAGGAAAGTAGCACGACTCCTGATTCAAATGTGAATAAGGTAATCTGTGAAGGGGAACTTGAGAGTGGGGAAGAAATAAAGAAGGGCAAACGAAAGTGGGAGAAATTCAAAATGCAAGGAGGAGATGACATTGATGAGCAGGAAAGTGTTAGTGGAAAGCGGCGAGCAAACAGCGAGGGAGGAGTAGCTTCCTCGCAAGATAGCATTTCCAGTATGACCAGGAAATGGCATTCAGGTGCGGCTCTGCAGGGCCAATGGAACCATACTTACTGGGAGGTCATGGAGAAGCTGCCAGGGACTCTCTTACACAGGGCTTTTGAAGTAGTGGATGAAACCTTTTTGGAGGCTCAACAGCGGATTCAGATTTGGGCACAATACAATGGTCAAACAGAACAATTGCACGCGAGATTAAAAACCCTTGACAAAGGCCATCTCGTTGAATGGCTAGAGTTGTACGCTTCTGCAGAAAAACTGCAGCAAACGATAGATCGACAGAATGGAGATTATCAAGGTAGTTCCTTAACTGTGGATTTTTCTCTGGTGAAGGCATCAATGAGCACAGATTTACAGGTAACCGGGGACTTGTTGAAAAACAAGATAGCTGGAAGCCTTGTCCATGCTTCTGAAACAATTTTGGAGCAGATTGAGAAGAGCAGACACATACTAATAATGCTGTGCGCCCAACTTGACGAGCCAACTTTCTCTGGAGATAACATGAATGACTTGGTATCTTTCAAGCAGGTATTGGAGCAGGTCCCAAATTGGCAAAAGACAGTTGCATTGATTCAGCAAGGAATAAATCTTCTTGATGTTGTGTATTGGGACCCGAGCAATTGGGATATGACGAGGGCAGTTGCAGGCAAATGGAAGGCTTTTCTTGAAGAACTTGAAGAGAAGGAAGGGCATGTGCAAAGTCAACTGCCAGTTTTACGAAGACAGTTAAACGCTCAGCAGGCCTCTATTAGTGAAGGCATACAAATGTTTTCTCAGGACTGGTCGGTTGACAAGCCTGATTCCGTCAATCAGCAGCCGAACCATGCACTGTCTATTCTGCATACTTTTGAACAAAGACTTGCTCATCTGTTTGACAAAGTGCAGAAACTCACAGAGGCCGAGCAGCTGATACTTGACATTCAAAAAAGTCTAGACCTTGTTTCAACAATACCGCTGTTGGCTGCCCTAGAGAAGCTGAAGGATGACATCGACGAACTTGGGAAATCATGGGCAGGGCTAGAAGGCATTTGGAGCAAAATGGAAATGCTGAACTCCTCACCTTTGTTGAAAACTGATCAGAAGTTTGTGAGCTCCCAACTAGAAATGACAGAGGGAAAACTTTCCGAATTTCTCGGTCGGAGTCAGCTATGGAAGAGTTCTCCCTCCATGCGAAGCCAATCGACCAGCCCCATTGACAGACGTCAGCTGTTTAGCTTTGCAGAGCCATCGCTAGTCTCCCCAGTAGCCCCACAGCCGCAGATCACTCCTGCCACCCTCATGCTCTCGCATGTTGCCATTTCTTGGCATGAGAGAGTTTCAAAGTGGATGTCTGATAACCACATTCTGCAAGAACTGAAGTCAGCCCCGCTACGAGACTGGCATTGGGAATCTCTCCTAACTCGCTTAGGTCTGAGACATGTTCCTCTGGAGGAAATCACACTTGGGAACCTCTGGAACATTCAGTTATCCCGGTATGAAGCAGAAGTTCGGGCAACCATACAGGAGTGTTTGGGCCAAATGGCTGTTGAGCAATTTCTCTCCCGAGTAGAGGGTGAGTGGAAGCAAAAGAATCTAGACATTGTTAGGTATAATGGTTCTGATCGTACGGTGGTGAGGGGACTAGACGAGCATATGGGCTTGATTTCAGAGCACTTGGGGATGCTAGGGACAGTCAAAACCTCACCCTACTTGGGGCCCTGGGAGAGAGAAGCAACAAATCTAGAGACAATGTTGAGCAAACTCGGCCGACTTTTAGAGGCCCTGAGCACAGTACAGCAAAGCTGGGTAAGGAGCTATGTTGCTTGAACACTTTCCTGCCATGCCTGAAATCCTTCGCGATGAATATGTAGGTGCATTTTTGTTCAGAAGGTCCTGTTGAAGAAGCAAAAAAGATCTCTTCCGGATAGGTGGATTCATGGTGCTTGCATTTGATTGGACGATAGATTCAAGAAACCTGTGATTTTCCACCACTCAGGAACACAGTAGCGTTGGCAGCGTTGATAGCTGATAACGTTTTCTGTGCTTTATTCTGCAGGTACAACTGGAAGGAATGTTTGGAAATTCCGGAGATGCAGTTTGTCAACAGCTTCCAGAAGAACGCTCTAATTTCAGCCATGTTGACACTGAGTTCAAAAGACTAATGGCAAGGCTGAATAGGAAGCCGCAAGTCTCAACCCTGTTGGAAGATCTCAATTTGGAGGGCCTGCTGGACGGAATGGGCCAAACATTGAAGCTTGTAACTGAGCGTCTACATGCTTTCTTGGAGCAACAACGAGAAGCCTTCCCAAGATTCTACTTCTTGGGTGATGATGACCTGCTGACATTGCTTGGAAATCCGAAGGATTTAGCTATGGTAAACTTCATCTGCCCATAAATCTTTGTGAAATGTTCCGGACATCATGTTTATAACTTTTGCACGATTTGCGCAGTGTATGGCCATGCTCTATGGTTGGATTTGAGAGGGATTTGGCGTCCGTGCTTACAAGTCCCTTGTCGGTAGTTTTCCAGGAACTAGCACAAACCGTTGGCTACGATGCTGATGCGTGTACGTTCATCTTGCTAAGCTAACATAACACATAAAATAATGCTTATTAAGTCGTATATGATTGGAGTTAGGAAGGCGTTACGTGAGCTAGATTCCTGGAATGCTTCCTTGTGCTGGGCTGGTTCACTTCTGGCTGACCCTGAGACTGTCGTTAATCACTTTTGCAGATTCAGAGACACCTTCGCAAGCTATTTGTGGGCATTGCATCCCTGCGTGTGGTAAAAAAGAAAAAGGTGACAATGATTACAGCAGTTGTTTCGCCTGAAGGTGAAGAGGTGGTTCTAACAACTCCCATCTCTTTTGACACGTCTCAAAATGAAGGAGCATCAGGGGTGACTGATGTCTCTACACCTCCAGCATTTGAAGACTCAGTGGTGCCATCCCCACTTAGAGATACTTCTGAAGGGGCCGCTGCAGTTCTGACTACGTTAGAAGCAGCTGTGCGTTCCACACTAATTAACCTCCTTCTGGGAGCATTTCAGGAACTTCAACTTTTAGAGGGTTGGTGGGCATCATGTAATGGGCAAACAGCAGCTGCCGTGGGAATGCCAGATCCATGTTCCATTCCACTAGATTCCTTGAAAGAGTTTTTAGCGTGGACAATAGCATATCCACTACAGGTGGTAGTTCTTGCTTTGCAGGTGCAATGGACAGCTGTCATCGAGGCTATACTAGATCCGGTTTCCTCTGAGACTAGAGATACAGAAAATGAGAGGGGAAAAAGGAAACAAGCACTGGTAACCATGGCCAGAACAACAGACATCATGCTCGAAGCTTTGGCAGGCGGAGCTGCTGAGCCCGGCAGTGCCTTGTCTCGCCGAAGACTTCAAGTTGTGATCACAGTGTTGGTCCATCAGAGAGACACACTCCGCCGTCTGGTGAAACTGAATGTAGAGGATGCAACAGATTTTGCATGGCTAGCTTGCACTCGTCTATATCTCAGCATGCCAAAGCGAAAAAGTGAGCAGGAAAGCTCAAGTGGTGAAAATTTACATCAAGGTTCAGACCAGGAGGAGGTTGCCCATCTCTTGGTCTGCATGGCTGATGCTCGATTCAATTATGGTTTTGAGTATCTGGGTCAAGCAGAGCGGCTCGTACAAACTGAACTCACAGATCGATGCTTCCTCGCAGTTTCGCAGGCCCTTAAATGGGGGCAAGGGGCAGCCCTTTCTGGCCCCGCAGGAACTGGTAAAACAGAGACTATTAAGGCTCTCGGAGCCCAATTAGGGCGGTTTGTGGTTGTTTTCAATTGCGATCGCCACTTTGATCTGCAGGCCCTATGCCGCCTGCTAGCAGGCTTGGCAAGAATTGGGGCTTGGGGTTGTTTTGATGAATTCAATCGGCTGGAGGAAAGGATCTTGTCTGCTGTATCACAGCAAATACTGGCCATTCAGGAAGGCCTTAAGCAGCACCATGAGACAGTTGACGTGCTGGGAAGGGCAGTGCCTCTGCACCCTTCGACAGGTGATTTGCCTTTTAAGATACATTAGCTATCGTATGTTTTTGTCGAAGTTTCTGAGCTGTGCATAGGAACATGGAAAATAAACCTCCCTTGCTCCAAAACTTTGTTAGTCAGACAACGCCTGATCTGAGTGATTTTAGTCGATTTTGAGTCGGGTCATTCATGCATGCTCCTTGAAATTGAAATTTAAGAACAAGCCGGCACACGATTGGGGACTTGAAGCTCAGGTATACACGATTTAAGACTGTGCATCGTCATCTCTTCCAGCAATTGTTTCTTCCATTGCAGCAAGCTTGATTCTGGTAATTGCGTTGCAGGAATATTTGTGACTATGAATCCAAGGTATGCGGGCCGGCAACATCTTCCAGACAACCTTCAGGCTCTGCTACGCTCCGTCACTCTATCTAAACCCGATGCGGAGGCTATTATCGAGGTGCTCCTCTTTGTTCAGGGCTTTCGCACAGCACAAAAGCTCGCCAGCAAACTCGTTCTCTTGTTTCAGGTGAGTTTCAGAATGGCAACTTACGAGCAATCTTGTCTTCCCCCTTGTTGTTCCTTTCCAACTGCATTTGCTATAATGGACAACCTTGTCCCCACACATTCATTCCTTGCCTAGGCCATTTGTGCTTTGGCTATTCAACTACTCTTACTACCCGTCTGTTAGTCACAGAAATGCGTGATTTGCGTCATATTTTGTTCATCTGAGGCTTGTGGCTTCGTGAATGGACAAAAGTCGGCCATTCCTGCCTTAAAGGTCAACTAAGCAATTGTTTTGTTGCTGTTGACGTGTACCCTATACCTTGTTGACAGATGGCCCAGACAGAACTGAGTGACCAATTGCACTACGATTTCAGCCTTCGAGCCCTGAAGGGCACAGTCAGCAGGGCTGGACTTGCTAAAAGGAGGTCTTTCGCCCCAAACAACCTTGCTTCCAATCCCCCTCATATTGCAGGCATCTCCAGCGTGGTAAAAGTCGAAGTTGCAGCTGAGATTGGTAGTCTTGACAGTGGAATGAAAGAGGCACAGCTTTTAGTTGACAGTGTGTGGGGGGAGATGGCGCCCAAGCTTACCGGAGGTGATGAGGCGGTCTTTCAAGGGCTATTGGGAAATGTGTTTCCCGGTACACACTTACAATTAGAGTCTGAAGCTGCCCTTTTCGCAGCTATACGACAGGTGCTCTTGGACTGGGAGCTGGAGGAGGGTCAAGAATGGCTGGAGAAGACATTGCATCTCGCCAAGTTGGTGGAAGTGCATGAGGGGGTGCTGTTGGTGGGCCCCACTTCAGCAGGCAAAACTACAGCCTGGAGAGGTGGGCAGCTGCTTATGTTTTATCTTAACTATCGACGTTTTCAAAATGTGGACGGATTCCAAACGAAATGCTGCTATAGCACAGCTCAACTCCCGACATTTTAAAAATATTTTGTTGCATGTCTCTTTGTGTGAATGATGGGTGCTTGAACCAGTGTAGTCTGTTTCTAAACGCCACTTTTTTCCTCCCAACTCCACCGTATGATGAGGTAGCTGAATCTGCAACTGATGGGTCGTCCTGTGGTGTTTTCTTTATGCAGTTGTTCTTGAAGCTTTGGGGAGAGTAAAAGGTGTTCATACGACTGCCCACGTGATCGACCCCAAATCTTTGAAAGTAGAGGAGATTTATGGGAAGCTTGATTCCAGCACCCGAGAGTGGAAGGATGGCATTTTTACGTCCTTGTTGCGCCAAGTCATAGGGCTTGTGCACGGAGACAATGATGGAGCAGGCAGTGGTGAAGGAAATGGGGCAGGTGGACTCTCATCAGGGGATGGCGCAGTTGAAGAAGCAACTGGATTACACTGGCTTGTTTTTGATGGAGATGTAGACCCTGACTGGGTGGAAAACCTCAATTCCGTCTTAGACGACAACAAGGTGAGTATTGAATACCTTTGCCTTCGCCTTGTTGCAGTAATATTGTCACAACTTTCGCGTGTGAATTATGCAACCTAGACCTCGCATATATACGGCAGATACAGGGTAATCGTTAGTCACCAACAAAGTTTTAGGACCGTTTTTTGACACATTTATGTAGCCTGTGAACTCTGTAAAAAGTACATTCTCTTGGACCTGAAGTGGCACATTTATTCATGTCTTGGAATCAGTAAACAGTCGTCTAAACTTGTTGCCAGATCTGAATTTTCTGTCGCTTTGCTGGTTAAGGCTATGGTTCTCATTCGACTCTCTGAACTCTGACGAGATTTACATAATTCTTAACTTTCCTCACTTATCCGAGGTTTGTAATGTCCTGCAGATGCTAGTGCTTCCTAACGGTGAGCGATTGCGACTCCCTTCATGTGTTCGCTGCATCTTTGAAGCAGAGTCCATCCGACATGCAACTCCTGCCACTGTTTCCCGCCTTGGCATGCTTTACTTCTCCTCTGCAACCCTTTCTTTGCCCATGGTTATGGCGAGATGCCGGAATCGTTTGAGCAGGGGTGTGGCAATGCATCCCCTTCAGCGATTTGGACATTTGGAGCCGGAGAATTCTGCGGAAGGGAATGAAGGGCGGAGAGCGGAAACCGTTGTGGTTGAATCGACGGAGGTTGTGGAGGAGGCGGCAAAGAATGATATCGTGGATTTGATGCATGAGGTCAAACAGCAGGTATCTGACTCCCACGTGACTGGGAGTCAGCTTCCAGATGCCGAAACTCGCAAGACGAGGAGGAAAGTATGTCAGGAGATATTGTTGCCCTTTCTTGAAGAGGGCGGTTTAGTTCAGAGTGGGATAGAGAAGGCAATGGATTTCAATCACGTTATGACGTATGTGCCGATGAGGGCTTTAGAAAGCGCACTTTCGCTGTTGGATGGTAGCATGGCCGAATGGATAAATCATCACGATGATTCAGAGAAAAGCGAGGAAAAATTGCACGAGTCTGCTAAGAGCTATCTTTCAGCCTGTGTGCTGCAAGCACTGCTATGGGGTGCAGGCAGCTCGATGACGCAAAGTAGTCGAACTGATTTCGGCAATTGGTTAGCAGACTCAGCAAAGAGTATGTTTTCCAAGCCCCCTGTAAGCAGCCGGAGCCCCGAGACTAACCTAATCGATTTCAGAGTGAAGCTTGGGGAGGAAACATGGTCCCCTTGGAAAGATTCTGTGCCAACCACCGAAGTTGAACTTGCCAAAGTTGGTAACTCCCGAAGTCATGGACTTGTCCCTACAGTTGACACAACGAGGCATGGACTATTCTTAAGAGCTTGGCTTACAGAGGGTCGGCCCACCATCCTATGTGGGCCCCCTGGTTGCGGAAAGAGCATGATTGTCGGGGCTTTAGTGGATACTATGCCGAAGGTGGTGCAGCTTACCATCAAGTTCTCAAGACTGACAACCCCATCGTCCTTACTAAACGGACTAATGCAGCACTGTGAGATCATGCGGAAGCGCATGAGAACAGATGCGGTGGAGTATGTGCTGCAGCCGAAACATCCTGACGGTTGGTTGGTCGTTTTCTGCAACAGAATAAACCAGCCAGCCTTTGACACCTATGGTTCACAGCCTGTGATGGCACTATTGAGGCAGCTTTGGGAAAGGGGAGGCTATTGGGACCCATCCAGGCTCGCATGGGTACATGTAGAGCGCATCAAGTGGATGGCATCATGCATCTCTACCTCGATGTTGGACAATGGTAGCAGTATGATATCATCGCGTTTCTTGAGGCATTCGAGTCTTGTTGCAATCGACCATCCTACGGTTGAAGCCCTTCACCAGATATATGGAGCTTGGAGCAAGGCGCTCTTGGAAAAGGGAGCCCCAAATCTTATAGCAGAAAGCCAAACTGTGGCTACGGCGATGGTTGACATATACATCCGTTGCAAACAAAGGTCTGAAACAGGCCTTCATGCTCCCACCGTCTATAGTCCACGAGACCTCTCTCGCTGGATGAAGAATTTGGAGTGGGCAATCCTAAAGAGGCAGCAGGCTGTCAGCAATCTAAGAACTCCAATTGCATCATCACCTGCGGTTTCACCACTCAGTGTGTGGAGTATTGCCAGAAGTCCCCTCCTAAACGA
The DNA here is from genome assembly GCA_037447605.1 of Zygnema circumcarinatum. Classification (NCBI taxonomy): domain Eukaryota; kingdom Viridiplantae; phylum Streptophyta; class Zygnematophyceae; order Zygnematales; family Zygnemataceae; genus Zygnema; species Zygnema circumcarinatum. Next base: position 3,142,501 of record CM074807.1, read on the forward strand.
GTATGACAAGCCACTGCAGGGAAGTCCAAATATGTTGACTGGTTGGAGCAGTGGGAAGGAGATAACAGAGGTTCGCTTGGACGACTTTGTGAGATTATGGCTGCATGAGGGGTTACGGATATGGCGAGACAGACTATGGGCAGTTGAAGAGAAGGAATGGGTAGATCAGGAAATGGATATGCTGGTGCAAAGGTTTTTTCCTGAAACTGATGTCGTGTCTTGTATCACTCGCCCGATCTTTTACTCGACCTGGCTTTCATTTGGATATGAACCTGTCACTATGCCTCAATTGGCAGAATTCTTAGAGAGGCAGCTGCTGATTTTCCAAGAAAGACAAGCAGTCGACGGCAGCAAAGACACTCCCAATGCGAATCCTGGTTTCCCTAAGGGCTGCAAACTGCTCATGTCCAAAGACATGGCCGAACGAGTCCTGCAAATGAGCCTTGTCCTGCAGAAACCGGGGGGGCATCTCCTTGTTGCGGGAAACAGTGGAACTGGAAAATCCACAGTTGCAGGATTTGCAGCGCAGTTAGCAGGTCTGCAGGTGGTAGTGGCTATCACTCACGGGGGATACACGGAAGGTCAGCTCGATGTTGACCTTTGGGCTCTCCTCCGAAGGGCCGGATGTGACGGAGAGGAGGTCTGTTTGCTGGTCGATGAAGCACAGGAGTTGCAGCCCAAAGCTCTGGAAAAGCTGCACTCCCTTTTGGCTTTTGGGGAAATTCCGGGACTTATAGGAGATGCGGATTTTCAGGTGAACGCCAAAATTCTGACTGAAAAGTTCATGCTGAATTCTGACTCTCTGTCCTAGCTTCTCTATAGCAAATTCAAGGCTTTTCACTGATTGTGAGTGGATGTGTGTCGCACGCTGAATGGAGTCGATAGGGCTGATTGAACGTCTAAATTGCATGAATACGATGTTCCAGACGACTGTAAAAAGAGGAAGATATTGGCGAGATTTGTTTAAGCTGGTCAAAGAATGAGCATGGCAATAACGCGAATGCCTACTGTATTGAGGGAGAGTAGGAAACCAACAGAACTGAGATTGCCCTGCTGAATTGTTTTTTCCTATTTTGTGATTCAGATCATCCTCAAAGAGTGTGATGTTGCAGCCAAAGAGGAGGGCGAGAGTCTGGAGTCTACGGAGGAGCTTTACAACTTCTTTGTGGCACGGGTTTTGAAAAACCTTCACGTGTGCTTAGTGATGACAGCAACAGGCGAAAGGATTAGAGAATTGGCAATCTTTTGTCCTGCCCTTCTCAGTGACTGCGTTCTCCACTGGTGCACCCCCTTTTCTGACGATTCCCTGCTTGAAATGGCCATAGTGAGGGCAGCAGAAGCCATGCAAAAGCTTCATATACCCACCCTCGCATTTGAAGGGAAAGATATAGCTCAGCAAAGCGGCACAACCAAATCAGATCTTCTGAGAGCCGAGCCTTTAGAGGTGAACAAGGCAATGGCAGGCTGTCTTGTAGCTATACACAAGGAAGCTGTTCGCGTCTTCAACAACCTTCCCCCCCCTCTGAATACCTGCGCCACACTTGCCTCCTTTCAGGACCTTTTGCAACACTTTGTTACTCTCTTTGGGACATATCACAAAACAGCAAGCCAACAGCTTCTCCACCTCGAACAGGGTCTGTCGAAGGTGCAAACTGCAGAGCAAGAACTGGCAGAACTCCGCGTGCTATTAGCAGAGAAAGGCACAGAGCTGGAACAGAAACGGGCAGAAGCGACTCTAAAGCTGCTCGCTGTAGAGTCTGACCAGAGGCTGGTAGAAAAGCAGCAGAGCAGTGCTAACCAACTGGTTAGTCAGGTGGAGCAGCAGAAAAGGGACATTGGGGTCCGGAGGGAGGCAGCTCAGCAAGTGTTGGCAGAGGCAGAGCCGGCAGTGGAGGAGGCAAGGTCCGCAGTGCAATGTATGAAGAAGGCACACTTGGACGATCTGAGGTTCATGCCAAATCCTCCGGATTCGGTGAAACAGGTAACTCTCAGGATGTTTCCTGATTTAGCAACTTATGTCTGATTTTGCACATTTGAAAGACATGGTTGCATTACGGGACATTCAGAAATTTGAGCTAGGAGAAACTTACCTCATTGCAGGAGTTAAGCTCGCTTCTGGGCAGACCTGAGGAATCGTGCAATTAGGTGCATGGCAGAATCTGATGACCCTTTGATATTCTAACGAGGTTTCTGTCGCGCAATGCAAACAGACTGAATAAGAAGTAAAGCAGAAACTGAAATTGCGCCTTTATTTGAAAGAATGATTGGTGACGAGTTTCTGAACTTGCCACTAGCATGTATCACTTTGTACAGTTGTCAAATGACTGGGAGCGGGGATGCACGGACGAGAGATAGCGTGTTTGCTCCATTGCAGTATTAATGCCACCAAATTCCTTATTTTGGAGAGAAAATGGGTATGGGTGGTGGATGGGCTTATCAGACCCTTGAAGGAGTCTGCCTCCTGCTCACCGGCTCCAAGCCCACCACGTGGCAAGCCATTCTGTCCATTGTCCGGCGATCAGACTTCATTGCCTCCATTTTGGCATTCCGCCTTTCATCTCTGAGCCAGTCCATTACATCTCGGATCCGTGCCGATTACCTGGATAACCCTAATCTATCCTTCAGCATCGTAAACAGGTACATTGCATGATTTTTTGGTCTTGCCTTCAACCTTGCACTTGCCGCAACATTTTCTTCTGATCCTGGTCGACAAGCTATGCCATTATTAGCCTGTGTTGGGTTTTAGAGATTCAAGCAAACGGTAGCAGCCAATTGCAACAATGTGGCAATGCAATACGAGCAGCTTGAATTAGCCAGTGTATCGCACGCTGAGCTCCCTCAGGGTTGACAGGAGACTACCGTTGTGAAACTATCTTGCAGAGCAAGTCGGGTCTGTGGTCCGTTGTATCGTTGGCTTGCAGCCGTTGTGGAGTATGGAGAGATTTTAGTCCGCGTGCAGCCACTAAGGGATGAAGTGGCGGGGTTGGAGGAGGAGTACAACAAAATGCAGCAGCGACTGGACGCATCACAGGTTCCTTTATGATCTTACTTTGCTGGCAGACTTGGTTTTATTCCCCTGACAACTGCTCCTAAAGAAACCGTGAAAGCACGTTTTGCACAACTTGTCATAGCCCCCTCCTGCATCTTGGCAAGGGGTGCCTATGAATAGGGCATCTAACGGACACTTTTTCAACATCTTCTCGTTTACTTCAACAATTTAAACTTGAACATAGAACTTCTTACCCTTCATGTGCATATATAGCCACCCCTTGAAAGTCTAATTGCTGTAACTTTCTTGTGCATGCAGGCCCGTAGCAGAGAGCTTAAAAACCAGATAGCACAGCTGCTGGAAGACCATGCTGTACTGGGCAGGCAAGCTTCAATTATAGCAGCTGAAATGAAAGCTGCTAGCCAGAAGCTGAGGAGAGCCGAAGCCCTTATTGATGGGGTGGTGCAGGAACGGGCCCGATGGTACAGTGAGAAACAAAGTTTGACAATAGCAATAGGCTCGTTAGCTGGGAAGGCAGCACTTGGAGCTGCTTTCCTCGCCTATCTTGGCCCTCTCGATGAGAGTCAACGATCAGAGCTCATGCAGCTCTGGGAGAGCATTCTTGTTGCATGTCCAACCCTTGGTACGAAGCCAAAGATGAACCAATTGGCCGATTTAGTCTGTACAGAAGATGAGCGTCTGTGGTGGGTGGGGAGAGGTTTGCCGGACGATGATATGGCGCTGCAGAATGCAAGCATTTTGGGAAAATCGCAGAGAGCATTATTGCTCGTTGACCCCTTAGGCCAAATGATGGAATTTTTCAAGATGTCTTTGCAAGCAAAGTGGCCGAAGGTTGGAGAAGTGAGCGCCATGGATAGCGAGTCGTTTGTAATTGGAGAGTTAGAATGCGCTGCCAGACTAGGATACCCCCTCATTGTTCGAGATGTTGTAGGCCAACCAAAGGCACTCGTGCCAATTCTATGCCAGTTAGGTTCAAGGCGAGCTGCAATGCAAACAGTAGTACAGCTCGGAGGGAGAGAAGTGTTTGTTGCTTCCTCTTTCAAGCTCGTGCTTGTGGCAAGAGCTGGTCTTGGGGAGGTTTCGGAAAGTCTTTGCAGCAAAGTTCTTGTACTCAGTGCAGCACTGACGAAAGCTGGGCTACAAAATACTCTTTTGAGTCGAATAGTGAGGGCATTGAGACCAGAAATTGAGGCTCGGAGGACCGAAGCTCAGCAGCTTCAGGGACAATATCGGATGCGGATAACAGAGCTTGAACGCTCCCTACTGTCTGCACTTTCAGACAGTCCAGTTGCCTTGGTCGAAAACGAGTCATTGTTGAATGTGCTTGAGAACATCAAGAATGAAGCGAGCGCGTTGGGAAAGAAAGCAGCCGAAGTAGAGGGAGCTTTGGAGCAGACACATGCAGCAAGAGCTCATTATGGAAAGTTAGCAACAGCATGCAGCCGAGCGTTCTTTGCACTCAAGGAACTGACGACTTTGAGTCCCCTATATCAGTTCTCTCTCAGTGCCTTTCTGGATGTATTCCAGTACGCATTAGCGAGAGAGAAAGCGAGGGTGGATGGTCTGCACACTGTAGAAGGAGAGGAGAGAGCTGAACACTTTCTGCTGGAGATATTGTGGACTGTTCTGAATCGTTATTCGAGCAGTTTGCAGAGCGCACATCATGTGCCCTTGGGCCTACGGCTCGCTCAGGCAGCTCTTGAAGCCCGGGAGAGCGGTCCGGTGAATGCAGAACATCTCTCCCTTTTGGCAGGTCAGTACCAATGGTTGGTTGTTGGAGCAGCCAGCACCGGGGAGGCTCTTGATGAGAGAAAGAAAGGATCAAGTACTGGTACAAGCAAAGGGCATAGTTCGGAAGGTGAAATGTGGCAAGGGTTGGAGCAGTTATTAACCAAAAGGCAGAGGAATGAGCTGGCAAAGCTGTTTTACATTCTGCCACGGGGAAGCCTTTTACTGGAGAAATTTGTGGAGTTCGTCAGAGCGGGTGATTCCGCAGATTTGACAAGCAGTTCTGGAGAGAGACAACGAGGTTATCCTCGAGCAATTTGGGAAAAAGCAGTCGCTTCTTTGGCTGATTTTTCTAGTGAACATGAAGCCCCTGGCACTACAGTTGAGTGCACCACTTGCTGCATGAGATTGGCGGACGTTCAAGAAAGGACGCCATGCAGATCCTGTCATGACAAAGCCATTTTGGTGGAATTTATTGGTCTGCTTGTCGCAATCGTTGTGAACCCAGCCGAGTTCAAAGAAAAGGCTATGCAGTTTGTGGCGGCTGTGTTGTGCCCAAGGCCTGCCTCAGCAACAGGTCTTCCTCGTGGGGAGAGCTCTGATGAGCGTAGCGTAGTGCGTTTAGCATTGCCAAACCTGTCCACCTTTGTCCTCAATGAAAGCAGCAGCACGCGGCCTGTCTTGCTTGTCTGCATGCCCAACTGCGATCCTACGGCTGACATTGCTGCTCTTGCACACCAAGCACACGAAAGAGGAATTCGCCACTTCGAATGCATCGCTATGGGCTCTGAAGACACTCTCTCTCTCGCAGAAGCAGCCGTGCTATCGGCAGCTCGGGAAGGGCAATGGGTCGTTTTACAGAACATTCACTTGGCCAGCGGTTGGCTTCCCGCCCTTGAGAAGCTGCTGCGGGGTGCACCTTCTAAGGGAGAGTTTCGTCTCATTCTCACTATGGAGGCGGCGGGGCAGAGAGCAGTCCCTCCAAGTCTTGTGGAGGCTTCCGACGTGCATGTTATGGAGGCTCCCCCGGGGTTGAGAGCGAGTTTGCAGGTGGGTTTTTTCTGCTAGTGAGGAATCACATGTTGCGACCCTATGAAGTTCAGTAAATGAGCTGTGTGTTTCCCACATTGCTTCTAAATGAATCAGAGAGCAAGAGACGGGGATTGTGGCTCGTTAGAGTCCGTTTACGAACCCGAGATCGGTGACGGCCATAGCCTTTGTTAGCTTGTTACTGAGTTTTAGCACACGGTGTTATTTCTATGGGGCAGAGGTCTCTTGTCCTGCTGGGGGAGGAGCGAACATTGCCTTTGGAGGCTCTGCGAGTGGCGGTCCTTTTGGCGTGGCTGCATGCGGTGCTGCTAGAACGGCTCCGCTATGTCCCCATAGGGTGGTTTCATCGCATAAATTTCAGTGATACGGTAAGCTCATATTCCGATGCATCTTTCAGCCATGCAATGTCCAATGCTCCTAGTGCAGTGTTAACCCCCTCCCAAAGCAATTCAGATTTTTTTGATTGCAGTGGTCATTTGTTTCAGTTATCTTATTGTGGTTGTAAGTGCTGGCAGTATGTCAAAGTCTAAGAGGTGTTCCAACGCTCGTCAAGAAAAACAATCTTCATGAAATTCGATGAGCATGGTTATGTGGAATGGCCATCGACCTTTTTGCATATCATCAGCTCAACAACTGTTCAGGCTGACTAACTTGAGAAGAACAATGCTTGACTGGTTGAAAGTCAGACCTTTTGATTGAACCTGCCCTAGACATATTGAGAACTTCCTCCCTTTTCTGAATTTGTCAGTTCTAATGTGTTTTAGGAAGCGAGCTACTTGTCTCTTTCTCGGAGTGCACAGTCTACCTGCTTCTCTGTAATGCGACTCTCGGCTGTAGTGACTAGCTAATCCGAGCAAATGACTTCGTTTTTTTCTATGCTGAACTTCTGCATTCAGGACTTCCGAACTGCCCTTGCCACAGTTGTTGTTTGGCTACGAGCCTCCTCCACAAAGGGCGACAATTCCCATTCGGGAAATATCCCTTGGACTTCGCTGACAACACTCCTTATTGAGACTGTCTATGGACAAAAGCTGGAATCGGAACAAGATAGGGAAATTCTTAGGGCACTCGTTCACCGCTACCTCTCTCCTCCCGCAGGCTCGGCCGGTTTCACTCTCACGGGTCCCCTCCCCTCACTCGAGTTACCTTCTGACCAAGAATTGCATATAAGCTCTCAGATTGGCGTTGTGGGTTCAGCAGTGAAGCTGCCCGAGGCTGAAAATTTGCAGGATTACATCCTCTGGGTTGAGAATCTCCCTCAGGATTGTCCTCCTGAATGGTTGGGGCTATGGGCCGGAGCAGAAGACTTAAGAGTTGGAAAGGAATGTCGGCGAATTCTTGCAGACTTTTGGTCTCTGCAGATTGCAGGAGCACAGGGTGTCACAACGAAGCAGACGGTGAGTTCAGGGATGGAGGTTGTCACAAGGAAGCAGACAATGAGTTTAGGGATGGAGGGTGAGGTGAAAAAGAAACAGCAAATTTCTCCGTCTTCTCAGCCCATCAGAAACGCAATGGTGGTTAATAAGCGCTCTAGTTCACGTGCTTTAGCCAGTAGACCCTTCGTCAATGAAGGCAGTAAGGTAAACAGTGAAGGTGTGTTGGGTATGCCGAAGATGAACCTAGACATTAGTCAGGAAATGGAGAGATGGCTGACGGATTTGGACGAAGTTGGGTTTATGGAATCAAAAGCTGAAGTGTCCAGGGGGAAAGTATCACTACCAGCTCCAATCATGCGTTGGCTGATGCGTGAATTTGACACTGGGGCTTCCTTGCTCGGAGAAGTTCGAGATCAACTGAGGGCAGTCTTGAATTCCGGTATTCTGCACACATCATTGCCACACTCCCTCTCAAAGAGCCCAGCAGATAAGTCTTACCAGGGGGAGGAATTCATGTCGATAACGAGGCAAGAAGTTCCGCAGAGGTGGCTACAGCTGAACGGTCAAAAGCAGCAATCAACAAGGGGTCCATTGGGACCTTGGCTCATACTGCTCCGTCGTCGACTCCTTCACCTTGTTCAGCGTTGCCGAGATATCACTTCTGGGAAGAGTAAAGAATCAGAAGGGGGGGCTGGTAGCATTCTTATTACTGGTGATTGGTGGCTGGGAGGATTATTCCACCCTCGGTCCTTTCTCAGTGCTTGCAAGCAGGTGGCTTCCCAGGTCTTCCATTGGCCGATAGAGGAACTCGTGCTCTCAGTTCATGTGAGATACTCTCCAGATTCTGATCCTTCGAAAAAGGTGAAGGCTGATGAAGGGGTGAATCCACTGATTCGTGTTACAGGTAAAGCTCAAATGTGTCTTTTTTATTCATGGCTTCAACCGAGTTTTTCTGATTGCAATTATCAGGCCCTGTTGCAGCTCCTACGTCGTTCCAAACATGCACATATCCTCATTTGTTCATGACAACTTTTGGACCTGCTTTCACTGTACGGTTGCAGGCTTGCAGCTCCAAGGATGTTTCTGGGAAAGCGGTACTCTCGTTCTCAAGCCCGGCTTGTCATCGTTGTCAAAAAACATGACTAACGCTTCTGCATCAGACTCCGTGTCAGTTCTGCCAACAGTTGCAATCTCATGGAGTCCGTCGGCTGCTGCCTCACTGAAAGAAAATGGCGGTGAGGGTGACTCGGAGAGCTCGTCCATTGAGTCCAATTCAGTGGCATCACAGGGAATGGTCGCAGTGCCTGTCTTCTTGGATGAAACACGCACAACTCTCCTCTTTTTCGCAAAGCTGAGGGCTAAAGGTAGTGCGAGCTCTTGGCTGCAACAAGGTGCAGCCATTCTTGCTTTGGGCGTTTTATGATGGAGTTGAAGAAAGGCACCCCAAAGGAGGACAGGAGATCGAGATCGATGGATGATGATACGCAGTTTCAGGGTCCTCATTGAATTAACATTCCAGTTGAAAATAAGTCTCGTCGACTAAGTTAACCGTGATAGTGTATAGTGTTCGCGTTGTCATTTAGAATTGTAGTCGATGACAGACCTCCCATCACAGCCATTATTTCCTCCAGTAATGGAACCATTGGTGAGTCAATTGGGGGTCGACTTTCTCAATGAGAGAAGCACTGCAGACAGTGGGTGGGAGATTGGTACCTTTAGCCAAATTGGTCCATTATGGCTTCAATGCAAGGAAGAGAAGGCTTTGTGGGAACAGCATGTCTGGTGAAGCTGACGCTTTAGGTTAGGAATAGGGCAAAGCCGAGCGCAGTGATGGAGATTTGGTCTACTACCAAATCTCTGGTTTACGCTTTTCACGCCAGTCGTGACGATCTGAGCAAATTTTCTTTTAAGAGATCTCTTTATTTTTCGATTTTGGCGATGTACAGATTTGTCTACAGCTTCACAAAAGGTACTCCAGTCTCGGGTGCTGTTATCCTACAAGCAACCTCGTGGGTGGTTGACATTGGAGCATCTCTGCCAAGCAACAGCTAAACGTCGCTTTATTGTTCTTTCCTCTCTTGCCCGTGAGGAGTGGAAACAGATAAGATAACAAATGATTGAATTCCTGCTCTATTGACCCTACTGGTATTGGAGACTGCATTGGCACATGATGATGAGTGGGTGATGATGGATGCATCTAAAGAGATGCGCCATGGGAATGACATGCCATCGCCGATCCCCAAAGTCCTCTATCTATCTCAGCCAAACCATGTTTGGTAACACAGCACCGACTAATTCCATGGATGGAAGATGCTTCTATCGGAGGACAATTGGTAGTATGCACCGCTGCAAGGTAGATCAACGTTGTGGTCCAAAGTAATTGGTGATAATTCCCATAACAGCGAATCTGTCACAATGAGCCCCAATACAGTACAGGTCAGTTTAATGGCTGCTGCACTTGCTGAGGAACAGTAAGCAAAGCTGAGGTAAAGTTGACAATAGGATTAAGCTATGAGCAAAAAATTCCTCAAGTTCGAAGAACCGAAGTAGCTGTCTGACAGTCACGAGGACCGTGGAGGAATAATGTAGGTGCAATTAATAAGTTCCATATGTTGTCGAGGAATGGTTCAGATCCTTACGTGAGGGCGCAGACAATTTGCTTCAAGTCATTTTCGGGATGGCGCATGTTTGCCAGAGCCTGAGCAGCAAAAATAAGAGAGACCCACGAGCCTGCCTTTTGCTGTCCAGCACCAAAAAAAATCAAAAAAAATGGAGCACTCTGAGATGGCTGTCCTCATGAACATGCAAATGATGATGCCTTGAATTCTTAACTCAGAACCACTCGAGGCCCAGAATTCTTAAAAACATCACGAAGTCGAAGAACAAAATTGGCCAAGACCTTAGCTTCTTTCCGCTTCGTTGTAAGCCACTGATCCTAAAGCCTATCGTTAGAACTCGAACCTGCTCGAATTCAAGCATTTTACATAGTCACATGTTTGAACGAGCATATATTCTCTCTTTCGGCGTTTACCGTCTGATGCATGCTCCTGCCTACCCATTTCAGCAGCTTCGCTGCTGAGGAGGCCAGGCTCACAATTTCACCATCTTTTAAAATGCTATTGCTCATGCAAAATAAAGAGATCAGAATAATCGTGGCACATAATCCTCTAAATAATGCTTTTCGTAGATCTAATGCCTTGGGCCCTAAAAGGTTTCAGTTTACCTCACTAAGGGTACACATTCCAACATTTAACTGTACCAGCTACTTCCCAGCTCTGTACAAGCAGCTCAAAGTGCAAAACGAGTTCAGGAAATCTTCAGGAGCTCGGCCCTTAGAAAGAGAAAAAGGGAAAATGAGTCTCTCACCCGAAGCATGACTCCAATAAGCCCAGCCATGATGGAGAGCATGCTTGCAAAGTCGAATGGCAAATCCTCCGGCTTCAAGACTGGGGGTACATACTTCTTGGCAGCCTCTGGCGCTCGAGGGTCATTGGGATTTGCCGCTTTGCCTGCAGTCACTCCCCTCTTGACAGGAGCCTGCTGCGTCTGAGGCATTTTGACCAAATTCCACGAGAAGGCAGGCTGGAAAAGAAGCAATAGCAATTACAGGGGCTGGTATTGTGGCTGGTTTAGCTGAAAGAAAATGCTGGAAGAGAAGAAAAGGGGCGAGAAGAGACGGAAGAGAAGACAGGAACAAAAAGACGAAGGGGCAATTAGAGAAGAGAAGAAGATCGCGGGAGTGAATTCGAGTCGGAGACGAGTCAGAATCGATCTGTGTACAGTGCTCGGAAGCAGGCTGAGATCGCTGCCTATTAGGGCCGGTTTGTCGTCAACCCTACGAATGAAATCGCCGTGAAGGAGAGAAGACGTGCAGCTTTTTTTCATGGAAGGAATTAGCAAAGCCCTTCCAGCAGCAAGGCGTTATCTGAGAGAAGCTGAAAGGGAGGAGTCGGAATGCATCGACTGAAGCCATTGACAAGTGTGGCAACATCTGCTGATGGAGTCGGAGCTGCCATTGGAGCTCGCCAGTGAAGGGGAAGGGGAGGAGGGCCTTCATCGCCCTGTATGCTCTCGTTGTACGAGGCCGGCATCAGTGTGTCTCTGCAGCGCCATGCCTGACTCACCTCTGGAGACAAAAACACATGTCATAGTTTTGCAAGTGAGTCTCGTCGGTAAGGAAAGGCTACATATAGTGCAGTAGACATGCAGGAATTTTCAGAATGGTCAGGCTTTCGTCGTAGATATTACAACATAGGCGCGTTTGAGCTGATTCGCCTTGGTTATTGCTTTGAATGCTGGATGTAGTGAAGGAGGAGGATGGTGGTTTTTCTCCATAGACGAAAGAAAGTTCTGGAAATCCATCTAACTGCTACAATCATTGTTAAACTCCGCTACAAGAGGAGGTCAAACATTACCGTGCTGACAGCTTGCAATCTGAACTTTCTTGACTTTTCCTTAACGTATAAGCATCATCGTATTATCATCGTATAAGCAAATGTTGTGCTGAAATAAGCTTTTTTTTCTCTTGTCCTTTTTGTCATCCTCCAGCATCCTCATGAAGCAAAACAACGTTTAGCCACAGTTCCCATCCTGCAGCGCTGCCTCCGGCACTGTCATGTTGCACGTGGTCGGCGATTCAAGCGCGGATCTCTTGCAGTCCTTGATATGCTGTCGGAGACTGCAGGACAAGGACTAAATGGAGGATCAGCACACATAGCTTCTGCTAATACTGAAGTTGGAGAATTTCTCCATTTTCGCAGAAGGCCGTGTTTACTTCTATTTCCATCTATGCGGGCAGTAGATCTTTCGCTCTGGGCAAAGGAATACCGGGCCAGCCGAATAAAGCTTCTGAAGTCAGGGGGAGACGATGGGTTCATGAGCAGCAAATCTCTATTGACCCAGCAGGTAGGGAGTGTTCCAAAGACAGGAAAATTGGAGGCGGCTGATCGAATGAAGAGTAGAGGAAAGGATGAGTTCGGGGGAGGCCATAGTGCAAACGAGGAAATCTATGGAGCATCGCAGGTTCGCTCTCTTCAGAGTGGTATCAGTCATGCTGAAGAACATGATGCAGCTGAGGGTTATGTGCTTATCGTGTTGGATGGCACATGGCAGCACACGCGAGAGATGATGACTGCAAGCGAAGATTTTCTGCGTCGGTTTACTCAGCCGGTAATTGGACGATCTTTCTCCCCCTTTCATTGCCGTTCCTCACTCATTTTAGCTTTTCTTTCCACCCTCAAATCTTCAATTCCTTGTTCTATACTTTTCCAATCATCAGATTTGTGGGAATTCTTGACGAATTCAAGCATATGTCCTCGTCAGGTGTTTTACATCCTCGCTTAATTTTGTAGAAAGTGAGGCAATTCTCAATGCATTCTGAGCGATTCTTTCCTTGTGCTCCAGGTATGCCTTCCATTTGACACGACAATTGAAGGTCCACCGATGGGTTCCCGAGGATTCATTGTGAGGAAGGAGCCATGCGAAGGGTTTATGAGCACCATGGAGGCTGTGGCTCGAGCTCTCTGCATCTTGGAAGATGAAGGAGATCAGATTCAAGAGCAGCTTGTGCGGGCACTTGGCCGAATGGTAGAGCTTCAGCAGACCCATATCGCCTCAAAGGCGCAGGATCAAAGCGCAGCCTCTTAGCAACTCTTAAGTGATAGTGCTGTCATCAAGTCGTTTTCGAATGGTGGAAGACTTCAAAGAGGTAAGAACAGTTCCTGCCAGAGTCTTCGAAGGGAGGTCGTGTGAAATAGAGCTCTTTTAAGCCTCTTGTTTGGATACGATACAAAGGGAACAACGATTTACTTGTGTTTTGTACGCATCACAACACATCATCATCATCATCATCATCATCGTGTTTGCAACTTGCCAACATCTCGTCAAGAAACTTACATTGCTCATCTGTTTTGGTGGGCTCTGCCAGGAGTTGCTCTATGACAGGGGGATTCTTCAGGAGGGGCCAAAAGGTATTGTTGGGTGAAGCCTATCCCACTAGTGCGAGATGATCACCCATCACACGGTTAGGAGCCCCTAGACATTGCTTTTCGTCAAGGGGTTACTTTTCCGAAATTTTAATCTGCTTTCAACTACCTTTCGCTTGTCTGTTACAAAAAACTAAAACCTAAAGGGCATAGAAACTGGTCAATGATGATCACTTCAACTCTGTCGACACTCCCTGTCAGGGAAAACTGAACTATTGCAGCACGGAACAGAACACCATGGAGACACACGACATAAATGACGGGCTGGTGCCCTCCTTCAGAAAAAACGTACTTGATTCCCCGCTCCCCTCCTCCTCCCTGCTTCACACCCCTCTTGAACTTTTAAAAGAGCAACCAATCAGCAAACGTCCTTTCCTTCCGCCCTTACCCTCAAGCCAAAGACGCGAGTCTTGGAGCTTGGAGTGAGCTCTTAACCTCCACATATGATATATTGAAAATTGAAGTCGCGATTGTCATCTTTTTTTTTTTAAACATAAGCTAAGAAAGTCGTCTGGAATGGCTGAATAAAACACGTTGCACTGCTGGAACAACTTTACATGATTCACTTGTCCCGCCTTTATTGAACCACATTGAGCCAATAATTCCAGATAGAATGGTTCAGAAATAAACAGCTTAACGAGCCAAGAGCTTACGCTTTTTAAATCTTCGTCCTGCTATGAACACACTGCCCTTTGACAGCCTTGCCATCGTGAGGTCAATGCTGCTTTCCCCCCTTCCCCTGCAATCCTTCTAGTGGTGGCGCGGCAAAAGGAGAGAGCTAGTGCGAGAAATTAACGCTTTAGAGGGAGAAATGGGGAATGTGGCTCACGCTACCGCTTTACTGTTTTAACTTCTCAACACGGGCTGCTTATTGAAACCTTGCGGATACAAAGCGATGAAGGGGAATATGCCCGTTACATGGGGCAAGTTGTGCACTAGCAAGATACCCTTACTCACATTGAAGGAGCGGTACAAAGAGTATTTAGAAAATGATCAAGTAATTGACAAGGAAAGAGTTATTTCTTAACTACCGGAACTTCCTTGTAACCAGTTGCTTGCTGTGGTTTAGAGAGTCGCGCAGAAGGTCCAGAGAACGAGCCACATATTATCAATCAAATTTCTGCCAGGTTTATAAATCCTATGTTCCAGATGAGCAGATCCTGCCCTGCAACATTTCTTCAGAATTCCGATTGTCACACGAGCTCTCACGTTACCCCGATAATTACATTTCCTCCTTGAATATCTGCAGAGGACTCCTCGCAATGATGGGAATGCGCCCTCAGGTCCATGTCATAACAATTCTCTGCCAGAGCAGTTCCGTTAAAGCTAAAGCTTGCAAACAATGGCTCCCCAAGTTTGAGGGTTTGGCTTCCTCCTGCGCCTTATTGTTCTGGAGGGCCCTTTGGCCCCCCAATCAGAATGGTACAAGTCAGCAGCCAACTCGAATAGGGGAAGTAACCTGCGCAGAATCGCCGCACTCGAGCCATCGTTCTTCTGAAGGCTCTCCGGGTCATGTCTTGCCAAGACATGACCCGGAGTTCACATGACCCGGCCGGGCGCATGCCTCGGAAATCCAAGTCCATGGCTAATGAACCCAACACTGCCTATCGTGTTATCTATCACCTTTCTGCCAAAAAATGATATAATTAGGATAATAGAGTAAGTTGTCTTCGATTCAAGCGAGCGTACTCCCCATTCAAGGCAAGGAGCTCGTCATGCGTTCCGACCTGCAAAGAGAACCAAAGAGTTGCAAACGTAGCAGTCAATAGCAGCGGACAGCAGCTCTGCTTCCACTTGGCAATCGCTCTTCTTGCTGTCACGTAAACGCCATTCAGAGGGCAGTTAAGGGAGAATATCTTCACTTCATAGAAACGTAAGCGAAAGAGAATACCAATGCTAGTCAGCCCAAAAGTGCCACCTGGGATCTAAAGTGAGACCACAGCGGGTATGATAGGGGCGAATAACTTGGAAAGGACTCACCTCTGAAACTTGCCCCCCTTTCATCACAACAATGCGGTCAGCTGCCTGCACTGTTGATAGCCTGCAAGGAGTGAACAGGAGAAGCTTCTTCAATGGGACAGATAGGAACAAGCACGTAGCAAGCTCTGTCTCTACGAGCCTTTACATACATCAATAATTGAATGAGGAAAAGGCCTTGAGGTCAATTACAAGCTCTGTCTACCTTTCTGCATCCCAATGTATGTATGGTATTGGGATATGGGATCTTGTAGGAGACTCGCTACTTCTGTTTGTCAACCTTTGAAACCGACTTGTTCAGTGGAGAACGAGAAGAATTGAGAGCACTACAGAGTGTAAGAACAGAACCTTCAGACACTAAAGGCAGTGAGAACTGTAACAAAGTGGACAATGCCTTGGTGAATTTTGCGCACCACAACCCTTGGTAGAAGTGAACCCACAAGCCATAGTCGTTGCCTCACCTATGAGCAATGACCAACACTGTTCTTCGCCGTCTTCCAGATTCATCTCGCATGGCACGGTCCAACGCAATCTACAGTCCCACAAGTTAAGCCTTTGTAAACGTTTGATGTCATATGAGCCTGTCAGAATATAGCCTGGGCCACCATCACCAACTCATCATCCCCAGCAAAGCTCTGAAAACATCTCTTTGAGGCAAAACTCACCCTTCCTTACCTGAACATTATGCTCACTTTCGGCATCGAGAGCACTGGTTGCCTCATCAAGAATGAGAATCTTTGGGTCTCTCACAAGGGCTCGAGCAATAGCAATTCGTTGTTTTTGACCTCCACTCAGCCTTGCATTATCAACGACAGTGGCATAGCCATCAGGAAGCCCCATAATGAAATCGTGAGCATTGGCCTGTTTGGCAGCCATCTCAATGTCTGCTTGGGAGACAACTGAGCTGCTTCCATATGCGATATTGGAGGCAATGTCGGTGGAGAACAGCCGCGGCTCCTGAAAACCAATCATAGCTATTGACATGTTATGTTTTGTGGTGGAGAATCGCAGACTGAGCTCACTACCAGTCATAGATACAACGAAGGAGAAGCTGGGGAGAAATTTCCGTTAAAAACAAAGCAGCCCCTGCCTCTACTCTCACCTGACTGACCACTCCAAGCTGCCTTCTGAACCAACCGATATCGATATCGTCCAACGGAACACCATCGATCAGCACCTGCGAACTCTCCACCCCCTTCCCTGTCTTCATAGGGCTCGCATTTTCCTAATTCTTGATGGGGTTTTGATAGGCCATTCAGCCACTATTAGCTACTCCTTGGAGGGAATTCTGCCATTCTTATCCCACTTTGCTCACCTGCCCATGTGTGGTCTCATAAAGTCGCTGCAAAAGTCCCACCAAAGTCGACTTCCCACTTCCACTCAGACCCACCTGCACAAGTGGAGAGTCGAAAGTCTTATGTCCAGCTGCAGCTGCTTACAAGTACAACATTAGCTGCTCTTTTAGCACTCGACTTGTTCCATGACTGTTGGAGGACGGCATTCCCACTCTTCACTACGAAGTGGGACTTTCTTCTATAAAAACTGCAGCTAGTGGAAGGATAGTTTAGAGGTTTTTGCACTTGGGTTGAAGAATATCCGTACCAAAGCAACAAGCTCTCCTGCCTGGATAGTGAGATTTACATTCTGCAGCACCGGCAGCTGCAACCCATCCAGCATTCAAAGAAGTCCTCTTTGAATGATAAGTGACTGTCACCATACAAGCATTTCACTCCATAATCTACATATTTGTAAGGACTAGACACTTAAAAAAAAAGCCCAAGGAGCAAAAAGCAGCACTGACTGATGCATTACTCGAACTTCAAGACAAGACAAGAGCACAATTTTGCAAATCCTACTAATAATAATACTCATGAAATAATATAATACTAATATAATACTTTCGTTGATGCTGAAGAATACTCTCAACACGAGGCATGTGAGACAGCGAGCGATCCCTACCGTTAATCTCGTTGGATAGTAAAAGGTGACATTACGAAACTCGACCCCTCCTCGACACTCTGCCAGCGAACGACCTGACATAGCAACCCCCCTCCTTGACCTCCTTAAGGATACATCCTTGTACCCTGCAGAGAAATGCGTCCTCAGAGCATCTTCACAAAGAAAAACACCTTTTAAACAGGTTTTAAAGGTGTACACAATGTGGGCATAAGCACCTTCAGTAGTGAGCTGTATAGCAGGAGGGAGGTCAAGCAGGTCAAAGACCCTCTCGCTTGCCCCCATAGCCTCCATGAGGTAGGCCCAATGCTCTCCCACCCACCACGTGCAGTGCACCACTCCCTCCGCATAGAGAATGTACTTTGTGAGCTGTTCCGGACTCACTGCTCCCTTCATTACAAACAATCCGCCGATGAACAGTGCCACCACCTGCAAGGGAACCCCCCTCCCATTGTGAGAGAGACTAGCAGGACTCACAAAACGTGCATGAACGGACACAGGAAAAAAAGAAGAAGAAGAAGAAAATCTTTCGCACTAAACCATAACCAAAAGGGTAGTAGGTGGAATGACAAGGCAGCTTGTCCTACACATCTTCGCAAACTTCCAATCTACGGTATCAGTTGAGCGTAGAATTCAAAAGGCTTAACGTTACCCTTGAGGACTGCCTGTGCTGCACAAGTACACTCACAACTACACTCTGCAGTAAGTTGGGAAAGTCTGCACCTGTGTGCCATTGTACAGAGTGTTGCTGCCCCATGTCCAGAATCCATAGGCCACCGACTTCCTCACTCCTATGTCGATCAGTCTCTGAGCCCACATACTGTACCTGCATTCGAGAAGCACAAAAAGCTTTAGTATGATACTCTGAAAACCTGCACACTTTCATTCATTCTTTATCACTGTTTTGGACCTGACCTTCATTCGAATACCCTCCTCTTACCTAGCAGTCTCCTGCTTCTCTGTGCCGAAAGTACGCACCACACGTGCCAAAGAGAAAACTTCCTCAGCCACCTGCAAAAGGATAGGCAAAAGCTCATCTTGTAGGATTGAGGTGGTCTTTCGATTTTGGTTCAAAGCACAAACAAGGAAAGAATCCAGCATCGGTGTATATGCGAAAAACAAGAAATTCAGATGGCTTCCGATTAATGGGGCTGGTTAAGAATAAAATGTCAAGAAAACGGAATGACATATCTATCTACGTCTGCTAACCAATTATGCCCTACAGCAGAAGCTCTAAGCATATGCATATGCAGGAGGAAATTTCACACCTCGTTTGCAGAGGCAATGGTATCCTGAGTCACTTTAGCTGTGTCTCGCTGAAACCTGCAAATCAGACCACCTTTTGAATGAAAGGGAGGTGGGGGCTGATATATAAACTCAGAAGAGAGCAGGACTGGAGGTAGGGATGATGGTAGAGGGAGAGGCCTACCTCCCATAGACCATCATTGCCAGCCACAAAACGGCGCTTACTATTGCTGTTGATGCCGCCAATGGCCAACACAAGCGGAGGAGATATATGAGGGCACAAAAGCCCTGCACATGCAGGTAAGCACTCGCTGAAGGTTATTCAGTTTGTTTTACAAGGACAAATGCAGAATAAAGAAATATGATGAATGTTCACACTTGTGTTGCATAAGAAACGCACCTGAAGAGCATTTCTGAGCATTATGTTCAGATTCTCGCCAATAATGCGAGAGACAGTTTGGCAATCAGATCCTAGTCTGCTTGTCAGATCGCCCACAGATTGACTGTCAAAAAAGGAAATATCCTGCACCTCCACACTCTCACGGGGTCAGCTTTACTGGTAATCCCCTCCCTTCAACAGTGATTCCATCGACCTGCTGACCAAGTATCCGACAACAAAAAGTTCATTCGAAAGCGACGGAGGGGTTGATTAGTAAAAGCTGTTTGCAAAGACGAGGTATTAATAGCTTTACCAGCATATGCGAAGCTTTTCTATAGCGAAGAAGGGCTGGAGACTATGCCCCACTGCTTCAAATGTCTCACCTGATTGACGAGAGTAGAGAACAGCCTCTCCCTCATGCGCTTCACCTGCCATACAAAATATGTGCAGATGTTCATTGCAACTGTTGAGCTTAACCTGAAGCAAGCTCTCGAGAGAACGTGCATGTCTTCCTAACAATTGCCAATTCCTATCCATTGTCTGGACACTGTAACTTAACTTTTCCATATCTTGATGTCTTTGCCAAGCGATACCGCTGGAATAAATTTTGAATGTATGAAATACATTGACATTGGCTGCTGTCCTGATTCACGGTCTACTTTCTTCTTCTTTCTCGGAACACCACTTTTCGTAACCATCCTTTGAAGTTTAAGAGCTGCTATCTTCCCCTTAGCGTCAAATATGGAAGAGGAGGTCAAGCATAAAAGAACTCACCACTCGTTGATTGATAGCGCTGAAAAAGCCCCCTCGCAACCCACTGCCCATCCGTTGCCAATCTCGACGTCAGAAACAGCCCACAACAACTTGCTGCTGTTCCCAAACCAGCTATCATATCACAGTCATTAAGCTGCTCTGCAGAGTTCACGAAAAAAAGAAGCCCACACACTACCCCCTAGTCCCCTACAGCAACAAGGAAACAGCTTTGCTTCAACTGCGTAGCCCACACTCTTCAGCATCTTCAATCAAAAGCATTCCACAGTTTCTCTCTCTCTCTCTCTCTCTCTCTCTCTCTCTCTCTCTCTCTCTCTCTCTCTCTCTCTCTCTCTCTCTCTCTCTCTCTCTCTCTCTCTCTCTGGCAAAAAATCGTATTCAAGAGAAAGTGTGAAAAAACGCATAACCTGCACAGGATGTGTCTCCGACTCCTCTTACCTAAAGATGCCATAGATGACAGTGACAGTCGCCAAAGTGTATACGTTTTGCAGAAATTGGGTCCTCATGCCATTTCCCGCCGAGAAGATGGTGGCTGCGATGAAGTGAGGGAGGGATACCTCAGCGAGCTGCGCAGGAGAGGGGCAGTCAGACTGACTGGTCATTGTATGGGGGGGAGAGGGGCTGTGAGAGGGAATGCATGTTGGGGGGAGTGACAGGGGAGGAGGAGAGGCTGCTGAATTTACACCATGATAGACCAAATGGCAAATGAATGAGCGGCTGACATTGAAGAGGTTGCTAAGTTGGCCAAAGTGGAGCTGCAAGGCAGCTGCTTGGGCTATAGTTTCACCTATATGGTCTCTGACAATGGGACTCTGTTCAAGGTCCTACAAGTATGCACATCCAACGCTCGTGTGAAAAGAACCTTGAGAAAGCTAAGAACTAAAACAGTTTCATGATTGTACATCACAGGGAAACAAGAGATGCACATTTCGAACCAGAATATGAAAGGGTAGCATTTCAAATAGACAAGGGAGGCAGACTTCAGAAGCTAGATTAGCAGGATACCGGAAACACGAGAGATGCACATGATGAGAAACTGCGAGCGTTGGAAACAAGGCAGTATCAATATCACGATGCTTTGGTGGTTAGTCGACAAGTGAGGAATGACAGGAAAGAAAAATGTGCAGGAAATGGAAACAAATGAACAATCGAGGGTGAGGCAGAAGTGCAAACAAAGATATGCAACAACGTTTCCACCTGCAAGTCCTTGCGAATGTGCAGAGGATGAAGACAGAGATAGCCCAAGAAGAAAGAAAGCTGGGAAACAAGGCTGAAAAGAAGCAAACATTGAAAGAAGGCTTTGGCAGAGACCAAAGAAAGGAGACTTCTTAACAACAAAGTGCCATATAGGTAAAGGAGAGTTTCTCAAAAAATGCGAGTGAAATTTCAGAAACTCGGGTCCAGTCCCTTAGATTCTCAGCAGAGATGCAGAAGAAACTGTAAACACGTTTGAATCTATGATATTAATGTCTGACCGTCGCACATAATGATTGAAGAAAGAGGGCAAATTCCCACATTCGTCAATATCCAACGTGGACAAATTTCTTAATCGTTTCAAAATCACACCTTTTCTTACCATTGTATTGAGACCAAGGTGGATTGGAACAGGCGAAGATCAAATGGACCCAAGAGATTCTTGTACAGTATGCCAAAGGAACCCCTCGTTCAGCAAAAACAGAAACCAATTCACAGCCCATGCTGGCATTTTGAACGAGACGCTATCTTATAGATGCCGTAAAAAAAGTGGTATCCAGTTTAAAATAATCCAAGCGCAAAGGTTGATGCAACCAACTGCTAATCAGAGCTCCCAAAGACTTCCTCGAAAGACAAAGTTCACGAATTCATGGCCTGGGGCGAATTGAGAGGATGAATTGGGAAAACGAACTCCATAAGCCCAATTGGAGATTGATTAACAAGGCAAGGAGGAGAAGACCTAGCCTGAAATTTGCCAGGTACCAAGAGCCATTTTGATCTCTCCAATTGGACAGGGAAAATAAGGCGATCCGCTATAAATTATGTGGACGCTCTCGTCTTTCAAACAAATTGAATTTCGTGAGTATGTGACGTGCAAGCAAAGGTTACTAACGGAGGATTCCCTCCTGATCAGAGGGAGGTGGAAAATCTACAGATGGGCAGAAATCGTACCGAAGAAATAGTAAGGAAGACGAAAGCAGATAGTATCAGCATTCTGTCAGGCTCCACAAGTTTCCACAGTCGCCACAACGATCGATTCAAAGCGGCTGCATGCTCTGCCTCCTCCAGCTCTACTCCAAGTTTCCACCAGCTGCCGTACGGTAAAAATGAGTGAAAAGCAGCTAAAGCCTTCCTAATTACCTTCAACCTTGACCTTATTCCTCCCCGCAGGCCCTCCCACAGACTGTCACCAGACCCTTCGGCACTCTGTGCTGAATTCCACTCTCCTTCCCTCCTCGAATTCTGCGAAGTGCTCGGCTCCCCTCCCTGCCAATAAGCGGCTCCTCCATTCCCATTCCCTGAGCTCCCGACGCTATGGCTGCCAGCATCCGTCCTTCGCACATCCCCGTCCTCATCAAGGCCTACTCTCTGTTGTTCAGCCTCCTGAGGAGCGTGGAACCACGCAGAATCTGCTGCAGAGGAGCTACACATTGCCACTGTTGAAGCATCGCAGCGTCGCCTCCGCCCCCGCAAGCGAACACGGCTCTCCTTTCTCCCTCTCCTGTCAGCATGAGAGGGAAACGAACGGAGAATGCAGGGAGCAGGAGCTGCCGAAGCCAGGCAGCGCAGCACCAGGCTTGCAGAGGCCATGGCTGCACCTGCCCCTCACTCCCTCACTCGGCCACCTTCTTCTCCCTCCCTCCCTCCTTCCTCTCCTTCCCTTTCCTCTCCCTCCCTCCCTCTGCGGCGGAATTAGGGTTGCTATTTGGGGAGGGAGGTGCCGGGAGCCTCTGGAGGGCACATGGATGGGGGCACAGTGCAAGCCCCGGAGTGTGCCACGTGGCGCGATGAGCTTCGGAAAGGCGGCCGCCACTCCACCTTTCTCCATTCCGTCGCGGCTCTGCCAATAGTGACACGCCACGTCATCCTTTTTTGACACGTCGCAATCTGCCATTGGAGAAGCCAGCCGACCGTACGCCGTGGGAGAGGCTTTTTTTTTTTTTTTTTTCCGTAGACCAAAACGGACCAATCGTTTTAGGGCCCGAAAGTGGGGAAATCTCCACCGTTAGATTGTGGATCTTGCGACCTTTAATCGGCCACGTGGTTGAACGGCTCACACGGATTTTCCCCGCAGCCACGCAGCAAGTTCCGTGTCGCAGTTCCCTGTTGCGTGAACTGTGGAAACTACTCCAAGCTCTATATAGTCGTGTCACGTCTTGTCATGTGGTGTCATGACATGTTATGTCATTTCACGTTGGGCCATCCTATGTCGCGTCACGCTTTCACTCGCAAGCAGCCGCCGGCGCAGAGCGCGCTCTCGCGCTCTTCCTCTCGCTCTCTCGCGCGCTGAGCTCGGCCTCCCTCCCGCCTGCTGCAGGGGGAGCGCGGATTATGGGCGCCATGGGGGGCAGGAAATCGAAGGAGAAGGGAGATCTCGGTGATCCCAGTGACACTGCAGCGCCTGAAGCCGTCTCGTTTGAAGAGGAGGCGAGAGAAACCGTGGGATGTGCGAGGACTGCAGCTGTAGGCGGGAGGGTTCCTCGTCTCCCCACACATTTCTCGAGGGCTTCTGTGCATGGGGACTTCTTTCTTTGGGAAATTCCCCGCTTTCTGAATCCGGAACAGTGTTCTGTGCTCATCAGGGCTGGCCATGGCCGTTGGGAGCGCAGCAAAGTGCAGGTGACTGGGAGTACCTCCAGAGACAGCTACTGAGAAATGAGAAAAAAGTAAAGATTTATGTGATTTCACGTGGATTAAGAAACTGGATCTATTAGTTAGATGCTTGTATTACGGATTCTGGATATCGCAAGGCAGCCGTGTCAGGCTGGAAAGCTTAGTCGACTGAAACAACAAATACGAGATACTGATGCGTAAAAGTCGTTTGAATAATGCGCTTGCCTCCTGCTGTACATTCATCAATTATTCGTCTAACTTTTGTTTGCTACAGTAGCTGTTATGCTTCTTTCAATAGTTGACTCGATTCCATTTGTGGATCCTGGGGTGGACAGGTCGGAAATACGACAACTGTCAGTAGATATCGGACAAGCAGGTTGGATTTTCTTTCTGCGAAACTGAATGCAAATGCTTCCAATCAACTTCCCCCCATTATTTTTTCTCAAGCTAAGAGGGAGCAAGGTTATTAGCAGCCATACTGTTGGAAAATCCCCTGCTTTGGCATGGTCAGCGATATGCAAATGTCTGCGTGCAAAGTTCTCTCAGAGAAAGTTTTTCTTTCTTCCTCCCATGGCATGTTGATCTGTATATTTTGACAAGCTGTAAACTTTACATCCACTTTCGTTTGCTATTTCATCCATCTCCCCTACACATAAAGAGACCTTATAAAAACTTGTGCATCCATCTTGATGGCATGTTCTTTGCTCGTCCGCCTTTCGCCTTCTCCTGGCGTGAGAATTTTTAGTGGATGCAATAGATACTTTGGAAACACGTAGAGATGGGCTTACCGAGGCATTGGAGGCCCATTTGGGTATGCCAAAGCTGAGCATGCAGCTGAATAGGGTTGGTAATGATATTGTGCGGTGCAGCACAGCTTGGGTGACTCCTTCGGAGAACTCTCCAGCAGAGCGTGTTGCAGCCTATATTAGGCAGAGTGCTGCAGACCTTTCAGGCATACCAGATTTCGACCATCGTGCCACAGACAAAGTGCAGATTGTCCGCTATGAAGAATTGGAGGAATACAAGCTTCACTGTGATAGCCTCAGGGGCTCTAACGGCACCTTGAAGCCGCGAGGTACACTCTTGGTTTACCTCAACGATGACTTCAAAGGCGGCGAGACATACTTTCCGAACATACCCAAAATGGTGAGCATACAACTTCATTTCACCTTTATTGCGTAACCGTGGACGGCCAGACCCTTGAAATCTTCATTTGGTTGAGGCTAAAGTACATGCTTCTGAGAGGGTCTTCGGTACATGTATTTTTGTCTCATACCTCTCCCCCGCTTCTTTCCATTATCTACGTGACCAGCCTTTCCTTGCTGTGTAGGTGACCCCGGAGCAGGGGAAGGCCCTCCTCTGGTACACAATGATAGGTCCGGAGGGTTTGGAGGACCACCGCTCAAAGCACGCAGGGCAGCCGGTGACCAGCGGGATCAAGTATCTCGCAACGCAGTGGTTTCTGTACCCCGAAGCGAGCTAGCCTGTCCCATGCATCGGTCGTAACAGACATAATTAAACAAACAAATTCACTGCGATTTTGTGGGCATTTCAACGCCAGGGCGAGCAGCATCCCCATTTCTCTTTGGAAGCGTTCATAGATAAGATGAGATGACAGTGTTACGTCTTTGTTCCAAGCAATGGAGCAATTTTTCACGAGTATCACAATCGATGGTACGAGAGAGAGAGCGAGAAAGAGAGGGTGGGGGGACGGGGAGAGAGCGAGAGATCAAAACGCTACTTACGTCCTATTGTAGTAAGTTGCAGACCCATAGAACTTAGACAATTCTCTTCAACCCGTATGATGGCATACACAGGATCAGTGCAAATACGTGCCATGCTGCTTGTTTCCCCCCATGCCCGAACCGGGTAGCCAAGTCCCACTTGTAAATTTCTATGGGTCATGCCTATGCCTCGCAGCAACCATCCGTGCAACTAATGGTCCGCCATGTCCTTCTCTCGCACAGCTGGGAGTTGCGAGGAGGCCGCGGGAGCACGCTGCCGCCTTCGCCACCCTCTGACCCTCACAAACATTATCGAAAATTGTGCGGTGGCTTGCATTCTACATTTTCGCTAGCAGATTGGCCCCCCTACCACAATGGCTGCTGTGTTTGGAAGCCATCACTTAGCAAAAATACAAAAATCGAAAGGGGCACTACTTACAAGGTGACTCGACTCGCGGCCCAAGGCCGCGGGTTTGACTTCTTCCTGCGACCAGGTGATATCTGGGGCCGTGCTTGCCTTCTCAGCCCCTGAGATCACTTCCTAGGAAGCTCATGCCATGTGAGGTGTGCCATGCCCGCAAGCAGCAGGTTATGACTTACCCCACTCCCCCCTCCTCCTCCCTGCGTCGGCCCATTGGAGTCAAACGCTAGGTCAGATCCGATTCCTTCATCAGGGTGCGAAGCAGAGGTGGGGTCCTTGAATGGTCGCTCAGAAGAATGATAGTATCCAAAAGAGGAATCAGAAAAGGATGCTGCCGTGACCGGGAGGGTGTCCACGCCCCGAGTTCTCTTCAGAATCCCCGAGCAACTCCATTGCTCGGCTTCAAGCTGCACATGACTATGTGGCCACGAGAGAGGCCACGAGAGCACGTGGAGTGCAGATTCTTCCTGTGACATTGTTCTGAAGGCAGGCTTGCAACAGGCCCCGGGAAGTGATTGAAGCAAAACTCCCAGCAATCTGCAAAGAACGACATCACATGTGTAACCGTCATTCGTCCATATTTAAATCACATATGGGTTTTTAGGGAGCTATGCAAACTATGCAACTATGTGATAGACATGAAAGTATACAAGTCAGGAACCCACGAGAAAATATAATTTTGTAGCTAATCCCAATGAAGCTAAGGCTGGACCAGAATAAACCCAACCAGGGGCGCATATCGCCCAACCACCCTGTCTGCCGAACCATCCGGAGAGGTCTGCGAATGAGAGGGGAACATGTGGCTTACCATGATAACCAATATGTGCGGCAGGTCATGAACTTGGTCCAGGCTTTTGCACAGCTACCCACACTTGCTTCTGCAATAGAATAAACGAGCAGAGCATTAAGCCATTGCTGGAGTACAAAACACATGCAAGGTGGGAGCAGGCATGGAATCAACAAGGAACCTCCAAGTTCAATACTCATGATTCTTCCCATATTCCCCCGAGCCACCAATAAGGCCCGTTGAAACCTCATAGTACATTAAGCCATGGCTGCGGAAAAGACGAGACAGTGACTCACTCGTGCCGTGATTTCTCAACAGGAGGCTGAAACTAGTGAGAGGGGCTGCAAGCATATCGACAGAATAGACTTCAGAGAGCCCTTCACTCGTGCAAATACTGAACCTTCCATCTCTCACCTCTCCTGCATGTGATGGCAGCCCCGGCCCCCTCCTCCCTATCCGTTCGTTTCCTGCCCCTCCCTCATTGCTGGAGTGCCCACCTCGTCGACTGGCCCTTTGCATCCCTGCTTCAATCACAATCAACATTTTCATTACTCATCGATCGTCACTACTTTGAAACAAAGTTACATGTGTCAGCCATATTACAGAATGGCTCCGACAAAAAAACCTCCATAAGGTAAACAACCACCAAAGGCAAGGCTCAGACTACATCTCAGACGAAGAAAAACCCTGCCCATAAATGTGTAAGAATGCTTGACTTCTGACATGCAAAACGAACATAGACTGTGTCACAGAGTTTGACAAACCCTGACTTCATATGGACTGAAGTCGAGACGTGAAACTCACTGCGATCTTTGTCCAACATTGGACTGCCTCCTCCATTTTGCACATCTCCAGCATGTGGGCTTGGGCTACCAGCTCCCGATGCATTCGAATGCACCCCATTAAGAGCACCTCCTCCTCCCTGGAGAAGACTCGCAGTGTCCCCTTCACTGGAGGTGTTTTTCCAATTCGCACCTGAAGCAGTTGTGCGACCCCCACCTCCCCTGAACCCTCCCCGGCCACCTCTCCCAGGTCCATACCTTGGAGAATTGAACGACCCCTGGGAATCACCCCCTGCACTTCCTACACCTCCATCGACAAGTCCTGCCCCCATTTTGTCATTTCCCGGCAAAAGAGGTAAACCTTGGCTTGTGGGTGTTTGCGGATTCGCAGTTGAAGCTACCACAGGAGCAGAACTGCCCAAAATCCCGCCTGCATCTGATTTAACCCCCTGCTGAATATTTGTCTCGTTCAACCCCTGAGCTGCACTCCCCGCAAACTCTCCCCTGCCTCCTCTGCTGATAAGCTGTCCTCTACCTGTACTCCGCTGCTGCTGAGGCCCTCCCCTGCCTTGCCTTACTGTTACGCTTGTGCCTCCACTTGTGCTTGAATTCCTATCAACAATCGTTGCAGGAGCAGAGAGCAATCCTGCAGTTGGTGCTGCACGAATTTGATTCTGTGGTGGTTTGACTGCAGCAGCACTGCCACTCCCAACAGTTTCTCCTCCGGGAGCAGGAATGACACCTTGTCCAAAACTTCCACCCCCCCCAGAACCATTGGCAGCAACATCTTGCACACCGTCTGCTCGTCGACGTGGAGTCCACACTGGACGATCTGGTCTGTCCTTATTTCGCAAACGTCGAGCATCAGCCGAAGATTGCAGAAGACCTGACTGAGATGGAGGCTGCAAATTTACATTGCTCTCTCCATCAGTGTAACCAGGACTGCTTGTCTCTTCAGCAGCTGCTGCTGCTGCTGCTGTCAGCCCCTCAGTCATGCTCCCTTTTTGATCGGCTGCAGGTCGAGAAAGAAGCTTCACCATGGATGCCGAATTTGCACCCCCTGATGATGAGGTCTCCCGCGGGAGATGTTGCATGGCCCCCTGTTGTTGCTGCCTTATGGGCTGCGTCTGTCTGCTAGAAGGAGGTCTGGAGATGCTCGGACCTTCCCTCCGCTGGTTGACAGGAGATGACACCAATGGTTTGGAGAGGATAGTGTTGCCTTTTACTGGTATTCCTGAAGGCTCCAATTCTTCTCCTGTTGTATTTGGTGTCATTTCTTCATCTACAGGGGGAGCCGAGGGATCGTAGGCCTGCTCCTGCCATGGCCGAGCACCCCATGTCAAAAAGTTGCAGACGATAAGGCAGCTATATTGCTAGCCTGCTTGGAGTTACTTGATCAAGTTGCAATGAACAAGACACCATTGCATTGAGCTGAAAGATGAATCCTAGATTACCTTCATCCTCCCAGTTCCTTGTTGTCGCGGTTTCCGAGTTGGACCCTCCCACCTCCCCCCCCCCCTTCCTGCCCCAACACCTGCCGTACTTTCCTCCAAACCTCCGCCTGCCCCTTCATGATTGGTTTCCCCATGTCCTGCCATTCCAACCCAATCGACACTGCCCCAATTCAGTGTTCGTCTTAACCCATGCGTGCATCTACCTCCCCTAACAACAGAACAATACCATCATCAGGGTGACTGTGAAACCTACCTTTCCTATGGGTCGCTGAATCATGACGGGGTGAGCTTGCAGGGGATGACGTTAAGAGTCCCGTTGCATGCCCACCAGCTATTGAACCTCCTGCAAGAGCAGCTGCTGCAGCAGCCCTTGCTGCTGCTGCTGGCCCAGATATGGCAGCAGCAGCTGCTCCAATTGGACCCCCAATTGGAACATTCCCTCCCCCCCCTTGCCCAGAAACCGCAGCAGTAGATGTCTGCCGACTGCTGCTGCTGCCTCCATCTCTGGGAGGTCGGCCTGGTCCAATGGCCGCCACCATAGCCTCCCTTACAAGCTTCTTCTCACGAGTTTCGTTGGCAGAATCTTTCCTTCTCCTGTCAGCCGCCATGTCGCGGTCTCGAACTGCCTCTTCCCTGCCAGTAGACGGCGAGGGGCGGTTTGGAGAGGTTGGGTTTTCGCGAGACTGCAATAGCAGCAGACAACACCCACAAGCTGACAGTCAATAGGACTCAAAATGATCATATATACTTGGGTCTTATATACAGAACGCGAACGACCAGTAAGAGTGCATCGATTTCTTATTCGTGTTTTTGAACTATTTCTGGGTAATTGAGACAATTTCACACGATATTCATAGCGTACTGTATTGGGAAGATTTCGATCCTCACAAATAGCTTTATACTGTGTACGTTGAAGCTCGTATTTTGCCATAAGTAATCGACGCATATGGTCTCTTAGAACTAAATTAGACATATTGTTTGACTTCCTTTTGATATAAACCTGTCCACAATAGACGAGTCTCCTGTTCAGTTTGAGCAGAAGTGACCAAAATTATTTGAACACTTTGAGCGTTTTCAAATAACTCAAAGTGATTCTGTATTTCCGGGAAAAGGCGTAACAAAATTGGCTTGATTGTGAGTTGAATGGCATTGGCCTGAATTTGTATAGCAAAATCATGAAAACATAAAAGTGTTACAAGTTTGTCAATCAAATTGTACATACTTTCTGCTCTTAAACAAGTGCGAACTAAGTAAGTTGGCTGTTTTGTCTTCGCGCGAAGCGAAACCCATTTATTTACTCGTGACGAACGTAACTGTGAAAATTCAGTTTTCACTATTTTTTGACCACAAACAATTTCAAAAGCTAAAGTAACCTGTTTTACAGACTCAGAGGATACTTGTGCCACTATTAGCATTTTGCTTAGTTGCGGAATTTGGAAAATATTAGCATAATTGTATTTACATAACAAATCTTGACGTAATACGTGTTCGTAATGAAAACGAAGTCTATTTAAACTTAACATAGATTGAGTGTTTGTATTCAATGCTTCTTACTTTCACCTGTAGCACGAAAAGTGCTGACGCTTAGTGACTAAGATCCACGAGTTTGGTTGATTTAGTAAAACGGTACTCTTTTCAAACAAGTTGAAGTTAACCTAATGGAGCCGGTTGCTTCCTTACGACCTAGGTCGCTAGTGGCTTTGTCACGAGTGACAAAAGAACCTGGCGACTGACTGGGTCACCAAAGCAAACACATGAGCGTGACCAAAAAGAAATCACATACGACTAATGGGACGTAGGCAGGCGACCAATTGGAGCGCAGTGACACAACCGAACGAACGGTGACAAAGTCACAGCCGACTGATAGGATGACCAAAGGGTGACGAAGTCACAGGCGACCGAAGGGTGACGAAGTCACAGGCGACCGTAGGGTAAAACCGAGCGAGCTTGCTCGCGAGTCGAGCGCAGTAAAACCGAGCGAGCGCAGCGAGCAAGTCGAGCGCAGTGAAAGCGAGCGAACAGGCGAC
>CM074807.1:3174828-3217933 GCA_037447605.1 Zygnema circumcarinatum
AGCTTGCTTCGCTGGCTTAGAGTTGTTTGAAGTCACGAGAAAGTAAGCTCGCTAGTTTTTGAGCGGCGGTCGGTTGATCGTCCAAAGGTTAATTGCTCAATTCTCGTTATGGCGGAGCAAGCTTACCTTACTTTACGCACCTTTTGGTTATGCGCCTCTGTGTTTGCTTTGTATAACCATCTAATGTGGCCTGGTGTATACAATAATGCGCAAAACAGAAAGCTTGCCTTCAACCCTTTTGTGTTCGAGTTGATTGTTAGATGCTAACAAAGCGCGTTCCTAAAACAAGCTCAACATAAAAATGTGTTCAAAGCTGAAAAGCCAGCTAATTTCTGAGTCAAAGATGTTCTTCGGTGCGAAACATTGTTACCAACTCGATTTGTAAACGCCGCAAATTGCACCTTGGGAAGCAAGTTCTCGAAACACTATTCGAGAAATACGAAACCGTTTATATACAGAACGCGAACGACCAGTAAGAGTGCATCGATTTCTTATTCGTGTTTTTGAACTATTTCTGGGTAATTCTGAGATGCTGATTTCTGGAAAATGGGTCTCAGGAGACGAAGGCCGGACCCTGGACTGGTGGATTAAGTTGCAACAATCGTTGATCATTGAGAATATACAAATGAAAGATAAAGAGGGATGGAACGTTTTAGCCGGAATCAATCACCTTCGCTGCATCAGACCGCAGCTTATCCTGCACTCCGCGTCTCTGCTGGATATTGCCTATGGCCGCATAGTGCATGTGCGAAGGCAGAAGAGCCGCACTTCTCGAGCCACCAAGTGCTTGTTTGGCAAGGGAACTGGGAAGTTTCTGATTTACACAACGAGAATGGCAGGTAAGCCGCACACAAGCAGGAAAGCTGAAAAGCAGCGAAGTAAGAATCCTTTTCCTAATCATACAGAGAATAGCGGATCCAAATGTTCAAGCACGAGAGCTGTTGAGGAGTTGTAAAACAATCGATGGGTGAATGAAAGTACCGATGGAGCAAGTTTTGCAGCCCTCTTCTGACGCACATACTCCATCAATGGGGTGACAATAATGGGCTCCTTCGTCACTCCAGCAGCTGCAAGCAGCAACAAACACAATCAATCAATATCTTCCCAAAAAACATGTGCAAGCCTTGGGGGCCGCGAAGTGGGTTAATCGTGACGGAGAAAACTTCACATCCCTTGTACACGATATGGAGACTCTCGACCTTTTTGCTTTTTCTATTCAGGCAAAAAAACTTCGAGCAACCTTATTGCCTGCAGTCACGCTTACCTGCTTTCTCAGCCTCTTTGCGCTCAAGTTGCACCTCTGCGCTAGGAAGATTCTCTATTGGCTTCTCGAGGGCGGCCACAAAATTAAGATACTCTTCATCTGCAACCTCCAGCTTGAAGTTCCTTTTTCAGCAAGACCTCCGGATGAGCAATTGAACAAACATCCTATGATAGTTGGAGCCTAAAATGGTTCGTGAGCCAACTCTTCCACAGCCACAAAAGGCTTCACAACGACAACGCAAATCACACGTGTAGAGAGCATACACTTGCATCGATTGCCAATCCCCGACACTCTTTGCTCAGACTTTTTCAAGTGCCTGTCTCTATTCAACGGGCTGACAGGCAGGAACTTATATATAATTGCCCTGAAGATTGTAATAGGATACAGTCTCCCAGGTGATAATCCTATCAGGACCGGACCTTTCATTGTTATTGACACAACGCACAGGTTACTTTGCTTAGGGCCCCATAGACTTGTCCAAAGATTTATTTACAAAACCAATTCGGTAGTCATAGAACCCATTAACTTATTCCCGCATATTCTAACACGCAACTAAGTAGGAAGAAGAGCTAAGACCTATCGAAAAACAGTAATAGCAGAGATGACATCTGCCTCCTGGAAATGGCTGTGAGCTGCAGGACAAAATTTATTTTGACAACTCAAAGTAAACTAGTGCAAATGTCTACAATGGACCTAAGCCTACAACATCAACCAGCAATCCGAACGGAAAAAGGCATAAAACTTGACAATGGTTGCTCTCTAAAATGCTCCTATTTCATCTCTGTAGAGATTAGAAGTAACTTTCGGAGTAATGGCTGAACCTCCAAATTCCGAAGGCATTACTAGCATACGGAAGCTAATTGAATGCCCCAGCACGACCGACATTCTTGATTCCTATCATAGTATGCATTAGCCTGTTTCATCTCTGTAGAGATTAGAAGTAACTTTCGGAGTAACGGCTGAACCTCCAAATTCCGAAGGCATTATTAGCATACGGAAGCTAATTAAATGCCCCAGCAAGACCGTCATTTTGATTACCTTTTTGGTCAGTTACTCAATGTACTCTTCAGGGAGCCCAACAATAGATGCAAAATGTGAAGGACGAGTTGCTCATATCAAGTAGAAAGGGGCATTTCCAATTAACCTATATATCTGTGCAGCATCTCCGAACTTCTGTGCACAAAAACCATACTCTGCATATGCTCTGTGTCAAATGTGACAGCTCACGGTCACGAATTTATTTCCCATAAAAAAATTACTCCATCTCAAGGTCAGTTAGCGATGACGACGTGTACCTTCAAAAATAGTTCCCTCCTTTGCATCCTTTCTTGACTGTTTTGGAACCCTTTGAAACGGTGCGTACTCCACCAGAGCCTTGAACTGAACCCCTGCCTCCATCGTGCCCGAGCAGAGCATAGAATACGTAAGCGACACCTTCCAACAAATTTCAGTTCCGTTCCCTACTCGTGAAACGCTTGAACGTTAAGAAAATCGAACGCTGTTTCCCTCCCTTCAATAACTTAAGGTGTTGCCGGTACAGTTGCTACTTCAGCCAGCAACTGACTGATAAGATTCAAAAATCCTCCCCTAAACCTAAAAGAAGAATGGTAACGTCACGGTTATTGATCGACTGGAAGAAAATGCTGGGTATCAATTGAAAGACAACAAACCAGAGCCATTTTTCCGAAGTAAAAAGCTCCCGCCCTCCCCCTCAACCCTCGAAATAGAAAGGACCATCGGACCAATCATTTGCCCTACTACTTGAATGGCTAAGCATCCTACAAAAGACCGACTGCCATTAGTAATGTTAGACAAGGACCTGACAAAAAAGTTCCTGCTGTGAGAATCCGCAGCGACGGATTCCAGTATTATGGTTGCGCGAAAGCACATGAATTTACTGATTGAGAAAATGACTTTGAAAAATCTCTCACCTCTCTCGTTTGCAAAGATGTGACCCTGAAAGGCCTCCGCAAATTCAAACACGTCCTCCGGCTTCTTGAAGTTGAAGTATGCGCGGGAGTGTACAACTCTCTTGTGACTGCAAGGAGCCATCGATTCAGCAACGTGTCACTGCCACATGAGTTGAACGCTTTACATGGATCTATTCCCGACCACTTGAATCCTGTTCAGATCTTGTCCTCGTGCACAGAAGAAATGCCGAAAGCTGCGCAATGTCACAACCTTACTTCCTGCAATCCCTAACCTACACACCACCTAAGGAAATGACAGCGCACCTGGACTTGCCCGGAAAGAACGCAAACCAACTGTACCGCCCGGCGAAGCTCTTCGGCAGCGCCTCCAGGAAGGCCTCCTCCTTTAGCGTGGGGGGCAGGTGGCGCACCACCACCTTGACCTTCCCCGCCGGTTCTCTCTCTCTGTCTCTCATGGCGGGCGACGGCTGCATCGCCATGCGCGGGAGAGAGGAGAGACGGACGCTCCAGCCTCATCCAGGGCGGCCGCAGAGGCAGAGGCAGAGGCGGAAGCAGAGGCAGAGGCCGCGCTTCATCGGCATTCCAAGGCGGAGCTATGGCGGCCTCGCCCTCACCCTCTCGCAGCGCCTACGGCCCGCCCTCGCGTCCGCGGAGTCCCTCGTGGCCGCGTGGGGGAGTGGCCGCATGGGGCATGTGGACATGGGGGCATGGCCGCATGGGGGCATGACCGCATGGGGCATGCAGACATGGGGCATGAGTGCATGGGGCATGGGGGCATGAGTGCATGGGGCATGTGGACAAGGGTGCATGGGGGCACCCATGCTCACCCTTTCTTATGTTGACGGTTATTAAGTTTCAGGAACCAAAAAAGGACAAATCTGGAACGACGCATTCGGAAGAACCCCTGTTGTGGTAGGGATTATTAGTACTTGAAAAAAAGAAATTCTTTTGCGAATTTTGAACCAATTAAAACCAATTACCAATCAATTTAACACGTGGGGTAATACGAAACTTTTTACAACACCTGATCAAGTTAGGGGCTTTGCGAAATCAATCCCCTTTGTTATTGCTTACAAGCCGACAGAGGCTTTTGAGAGGACCACATGTTGTCTGTTGCAGCTTTGTCGTAATGCACAGCCTGTACCCGTCAAGCACCGTACGGATAAGAAAGCGATATTTCCCAAGCACAGAAAGAAAGAAAGGCGGGACTTCAATCGGAATGCGAAGTAAGCAGCCAAGGGGGCAGAAGGGCTTCTCCTTGCTTTCTTCTTCTTTTTCTTGACAAGGGGGAGTCAGACCTTGACCATCGCCCGCGGAATTGAAAGATTCCGCCGGCGGAGAGGTATTGATTTCGAATGCAGAATTCGGGTCGGAAACCGCGGCTCCCCCCGAACCTGTCTGTCCCGTCCGTACTTCGAAATAGGTTACAAAAATGAGATACAGGTTCGGCGCCCGAGCCTGTCGAACGTCCACTTTTGGCGAAAAAGGCCTGCCGTACAACGCGGAATTGGCCCGACGGGCTCGCGGAATTGGTTTGGCGATGGACAAGGTCTGACTCCCCCTAATTAATCATCACTTACGAAGTTCCCGAATTCCTTATACTGTACTAAAAGTCACTTCTTTCGTGTACGAATTCCGGGTTGGGCTCCGCGGCTCCGCCGTACACAGCCGTACCGAAATGCGTACCTAGCCAATGCTTAATTCGCCCGACAGGCTTACGAAACTGATTTGGCGATGGTCAAGGTCTGACTCCCCCTAATGTCCGAAAGGCGGAACAAAATTCAAGTTTTGCCGTGGCTCTGAAAATTGGGGTTCTGATGAATCGATGGATTTTAGTTTCCTTGTATTTCACTCGTAAACAGTTCCAGTTCCAGTTACTGTTCCATGTCTGGTTGCAGATTTCAGTTCCAGTCTTAATGTGATAGTGAAATCTGCACATGCGAATGCATGTGCTCCTAGATTTATCGTGGTGTGCACAAGATCGATCCATGCACTTCAGCCCTGTTGCGTTCCACGCTCGCCCACCCTCTACAGTACACGTATATCTCCGTTAGTGACGGTTGAGACGCACAGACAAAAGTGGAAATTTCACGGCCCAAATCTTCTTACAACCAATCAGGGGTCGTCAAGAGATTTTACTGAGTCAGCTACATACATACATACAACGTCAGCATCCGTGTCAGCACAATCTCAAAACGATCCCTGATTGGTTGTTGGAAGATTTGGTACGTGAAATTTTCCTTTTTGTCTGTGCGTCTTAACCTTTTCTATGTCGAGTAGGACGCACTTAACCAGTCCTCAGTTGTTGCTGACGTGGACGCACAAAAGTCAACGTCCCGGACCCTATCTTCCATGGCCGACAACGCGAAACGAGAGTCACGTGGCGCCTGATGGAAACAACCGATCCCGCCACGTGGTGGACTTTTGCCACCCAAGAGGCCCTCCTCCCGGGTCCCCTTTTTTTTTTTTTTTTTTTTTGCAGACCACGTGGCACTCCACGTGGACGCCCACCTGCCACGTGAGCAGCTCCCCCCAGTTCTACACGTGTCGTGCGCGTGGGTGGAGTGGCCGTACGGCTTAAAAGGTTATTGGGGGTCAGTTCCCGTCTTTCGGGCTTGTGAGGTTTCGCGAGAGGAGAAACCGTTTCGTTTGTGAGAGGAAGGAAGGAGAGGGAGGGGAGGGAGAGGGAGAGAGAGAGAGGCATTTTCTCTTCGTCGGCATCACAGAGCTTCTCTCTCTGCAGATAAGGTTGAGCGCGCTCTGCGAAACCTTGCGGGCTCAGCGAAGAGGAGCTCTCAACCCATGGAGGTGGAGGGGCACAGAGAGAGGGAGAGGGAGAGGGAGAGGGAAAGAGAAAGAGAGGGAGACGAAGAGAAAGAGGCAGAGGAAGAGGGAGAGGACCGCTTCCACGCCCTGGACGACGGAGTTCTTTTCAGAATACTGGCGATGCTGTCGCACCCGCGCGACCTCGCCGCCGCCATGACCGTCTCCAGGCGGTGCTTCGCGCTCGGTGAGGGAGGGAGGGAGGGGGTGGAGGGAGGAAGGGGGGGAGTGTTGGAAGGAAGGGAGGGGGGGAGGGAGGGAGGGGAGGAGGGAGGGACGGAGGGAGGGAGGGGCAGGGAGGGCGGGAGGGAAGGAGGGCCGGGGTAGGGGAGAAATAGACAGATAGAGAGAGAGGCAGAGAGAGATAATTAGAGAGAAGGAGAGAGGGGGGGAGGGGGAGAGGGAGTGGGAAACCTGACCCGACTTTTTCATCTCCCTGTCTGAGTTGCAGGTGAGGAGAGACAGCTCTGGAGGTCCCTATCCATGAGGCTGTGCTCCGCTGACGCCCTCAACAGAGTGATCGGCTATCAACCCCCTCCCTCCCTCGCCCTCTCCCCCTCTCTCCCTCGCCCTCTCCCTCCCACACTTCTAAAGATGGAATCGCAGGCGTTCGCTGCGCTTGCGTGGCAATAAGCCGCTCCGCTGCAGTCTTCGAAAAACTGTATCCGTTACGCGTTACATGCGTCCAATGCGGCTGACTATCTTCGCGACATAGCTAATTCGTTAGGTTCTGTGATTTTGTTTTTTTTTTTTTTTTTTTGTTTGATGCTACTCATAACCCTAACCTAACCCTAACCCTAATTCGGATGATAAGTTTAGGTTAGCTTCAATTCCAATAAGTAAGTAATTATCAACCTTAAGTATCAACCTCAAAGTTAACCTTAAACAAGACCTAAAGTTAAATCGTTTTACTTCTTGTATTGATCATGACCTTAAGCTGAATCTTCTCCGATACCATAACCCTAATGATATGAACTTAAAAGGCAAAATCAGTAATTCTAACTATTCGGTCTTAACTCGAGTTGAGCCTTTTGTTAACCTTGACAAATGGTTAGGGTTTGAGGGAATCCCATTTGCACTTCAATGTCTAACTTATCTTCATCGCCTTTTTCCCACCACTCCGTCTCCCTCTTCCTCTCCCTCTCCCTCACCCCCCCCTCTCTCTCTCTCTCTTCCTCTCTTCTCTCTCTCTCCTTTGGAGAAAATGACGGTGGTGCCTTATCAACGTACATCCTTCCCCCCACCCCCCTCCCCCTCCTCCTCCCCCTCCCTCACTCTCTCTCTCTCTCCCCTCCCCCTCTCTCTCTTCCTCCCCTCCCTCCCTCGATCCCTCCTGTCTCAGTTTGTATATCTCTCTCTGAATCGAACGGATATATATCAGTAATTTCAATTATCATATTTGAACCCTTTCTCCATTTTTCAATGCAGTTCATGATCGATAGGGCGAGCGACAGACCTATGCTGCCAAAGCTGTGAGGTTTCGTTAAGTCGACGGTTGCGAGTCGGCACAAAAAACTGACCATCACCTTAAACATCATTCAGGGTCTCTATTCTTTGATTATGAGTATACTTTCTCTCACATTTATGGAATTATTCGCTGCTTATTCCATAAAACAATTATGACTCGTAAGTGCTGTAAAAATGCACAATTAGAAGTCAATTTTTCTCATCTGAAAAAAAAAAGAGAAACTCCAATTGGCAAAACTCCAATTTGTCGAAAACTGAATCTCTACCAAACGCTTTCCTCGCAGGAGAGAGAGAGAGAGAGAGAGAGAGAGAGAGAGAGAGAGAGAGAGAGAGAGAGAGAGAGAGAGAGAGAGAGAGAGAGAGAGAGAGAGAGAGAGAGAGAGAGGGGGAGAGAAAGAAAGTGAGAGATTTTGATGTTCCACACCAAAAAACGCATTGTTCTCAACATTCCAAAAGCAAACTGTTCGAGTCCTAAAACTGAACAACAAGATATTTCAGCTTTTGAAACTTTTTACACCACCTACCCCCCCCCCCAAGCAAAGTACAAGCAAAGCATCCGATGGCATTCTTTTTACACTATGTACTGAGATGGCTCGCACACATCAGAAGTCGCTTCAAAGGGTCTGCACCTTCACTCCCTTCTTGGGCTCCATCTCTCCCTCTCCTCCCTTCACCTTTCCTTCAGGTTGCTTCTCTACTTCCCCTTCCTTCTCTTCCCCCTCCTCCATACGCACCTTCACTACCCCTCCTTCCTCAACTCCTTCCTCCATGGCCTCAGTCGGCATCGCAGGAGGCTTCGCCTCCTCGCTCGTGTCAATCACAGGCACCTGCAACCAAAAAAACAATAAAAAATAAACGAAGAGATAGAAATTAATCAATCAAAAGCATATGCCTTTGTGCAACCCTCTCAACAAAAAAAAAAAAACCAAAAAAAATAAAAAAACCCCTTCAAGCAAGAATGTCCTCCTCCTCCTCTCTCTCTCTACCTGAATAACAGGCTCCCGCGGATGCTCCTGCTTTTTGGGGACCACCACTTTGAGCACTCCGCCGTTGAACTGAGCCTTCACGGCGTCGCAGTCGCAGTCCTTTGGCAGCTTGAAGCGGCGCCGGAACATGCCCCCGCGCCGCTCCTGGCGGTGGATGATCGCTCCCTCCTCATTGGCTGCAGGGTCCAGCGCCGCCCTCTTTCCGCCAATCACAAGCACGCACTGCTCGATCTGCACATTGATGTCCTCCTTGGAAGCTCCCGGAACATCCGCAACAAAAACATGCGCACTGACACCCGGAAAAAAGGATCAGAGAGACCTCCTTAAGACTCAGAAAAAGGTGGGTTTTTTTAATTGCAGTAAAAGATGGTTAGTCACGTACATAAAGTATAGAATGGAACATTTTTTCGGTTTTTTTTTAGGAATTTTTATTGCAGGAAAGGTTGAGATCACCTCGGCGTTTCAATGACATCCATGGGCGCTGGCATGCGCCGGCGGCCCTTGCGGCGCATTTTGGGGTGCCATTCTTCATAGTCGAGAGCTTCTTCCTCTCCCTCTTCCTGATACTCCACATAGATGCTGGAAGGGTCCATGCTCCGCTGCACATCACAGCACAGCACTAGCACATCATCATCATCAGAACGTAAGGTAAAGATTCTCATTGGCCTGTTTTTTCTTCTATGACTTCTAGTACAAAAGCAAGAAAAAATAACAGAACTTCAGAACTTCGTTTACAGTCCTCTCTAGTTCCTCTTCCGGCCCCTCCAGTCCTAATAAATGATCTACAACTGCAAAAAGAAACACAGTACATGCTGCAGCAGATTCAAACAACCCCCCCATGTCTGACCAATTCAAATTCCAGTTATTGCAATGTCCCTGCAACGCACCTGCTGAGTATCGCCGAAGTCCCACCCCCCTCGCTTACCCCCTCGCCGCCCTCGCCCTCGCTCTCCCTCTCCCTCCCCCACCTCCCTCCATGGGAGGTAAGTGCTAGTCAGCCCGAGTCCCAAGTCTTCCACGATGTCAGACAGAAGATAGTCATCAAACAGCCCGGGACCACCCCATCTGCGTCCAGCCATGGCTGCCGTGACGTTACAGGATACTCCCCCTCTATTGATCCTCCCGCTGTTCTGCCGCAGCTCTCGCCTCCAAGGTAGAGAGGAGGAGGAGGGGCGGACGAAGAAAGAGAAAGAAGATGGAGAAACGCCCTCGGAAAAGAGAGAGGAGGAAGAGCGATTATAAAGGGGAGGGAGCGGCGAAGGGAGTCTGGAACACGCCATGGAAGCTCTCAAGCCAATAGAAGGACCTAGAAGAAGCTTCTCCGTTTCATGACAGCGAGAAGGGGCGGACGTCCGCTGTCCATGCGCCACGTGTTCACAAAGCGCGGAATCCCCGTGCATGGGTTGGTGCCAACGAAGCAGAGCATTGGTAGCCATTGCGGAAGGAAGCTTGGTAAACATGCAGGAAACATGGCGGATGCTGGCTCAAAGCGGGCAGAAGATGTTGCTGACGTGACCGGCGGGCATGCATGGCCTTGCATGGACCATTCACATGCTTAGTTAGAAACCGTGCGGTCTTTTTTTTTTTTTTTTTTAGCCCTGGGTCGGTCCCCCAGCCAGCCTGACCCATTGGATGGCAATGGTTGCCAACCATTGGATCACGATCCAGCCAACCATTGCCAATGGTTCTGATCCATTGGATGGCAATGGTTGCCAACCATTGGATCGCGAGCCAGCCAACCATTGCCAATGGTTCTGAATGATTGGATGGCAATGGTTAGCAACCATTGGATCGTCCAACCATTGCCCTGTCGCTATCGCACAAGAATGCACAGTTCGGACCAGTGGATCGGCAACCATTGGACAACCATTGGATGGCAAAGGTTGGACGTCTACTGGTTGGCAACCAGTCGACTGGTTGCCAACCAGTGGCATCCACTGGTTCCAAACCAGTCGAATGGTTGTTTCGGTCCGCAACCACTGGTTGGCAACCAGTCGAATGGTTGTTTCGGTCCGCAACCACTGGTTGGCAACCAGTCGAATGGTTGTTTCGGTCCGCAACCACTGGTTGGCAACCAGTCGAATGGTTGTTTCGGTCCGCGACCACTGGTTGCCAACCAGTCGACTGGTTTGTCTAATGGTCCGATCTGTGCAAGAATGCCACGGACTGTCCGTACGTTTGTTATCATATCTCACCGTACGTCTCGTTGACCGGTGTCAGGGCTCGCGGGCCGTCACTGTCCGTCGCCGCCCACCAGGCCTTGTCAATCTTCAAGTCTATGACAGAAACAAACCGAAACAAGTATGGGGTTCAGCCCTAAAGAAGACAGGTTGCAATACTGTTTCTGCAACGCATAATTATTGACAAGCCCTTGGTGGCTGGTCGGTTCTAGGTCGGCACTACCTTCTAAAGGATCCCGGTATGAAGACTGCATAATAAGACAACTATCATCCTTGTCCTCTTCGAAATCGACGATGACACAGAATCCGTCACAGCTCTACAGTAACTCATGGTTCCCCAAAAATCTTGGGAAATGCGACAGCCGTGTGCCACGTTTCGATAACGGATTGGTAGAATTTATTCCGTACAGTAGCATGTCTCACTCAAATCCCGCTCATACCGTACCACACGGCAAAACCGTACAGCAAAACCGTACGGTAATACCGAACGAGTACAGTACTGTGCCATGGAGGCCGACTGCCGACGAGTGCCGTACCAAACGGTTCCGCACTTCCCGTAGGTTCTCTTTCCGTATGGCACGAAATTGCCTTCCGTAAGATCTCGAGGATTCTGACAGGTCCATTTCCGACATTCGGGAGCGAGCGCGGCCGCTGTGAGCCACAGCGCGCCTGCGGGAGACAAGAGTCTCCTTCCCTCCCTCCCTCTCCCTCCCTCTCCCTCCCTCTCTCTCCCTCACCCTCTCTCTCTCTTTCCCTCTCTCTCTCTCTCTGTTCTCTCTCTCTCTCTCCCCTTCGAGTAATGCAGGGAGGAAGCTGCTATTCGCGCTTGCAGGCGGTCTTTTCGGTGAGAGTGGGAGCCTACTTCGTGGCGTTCTTCTGCCTTGTGCTCTTCTGGCTAACGGTCCTGAATCCGGGGGATCTCCAATGGATCCAGGACGGCAATGGCGGCCGCCAGCTAGGAGCTCTGGAGGGAGCTGAAAGGCCAGTCATTTCGAGAGGGGATCCGGGTCCCGCCTTTCGGGAGAGGATGGAGGAACAAGGAAAGAAACTCAGACTACAAGTGGACCGGTTTTTTAATTCTCTGCCCTACCTTTCCGCAGACCCTCCTCCTCCGTCTCCTCCTCCCCCTTCCCCTCCTCCTCCCTCTCCTCCTCCCCCTTCCCCTCCTCCTCCCTCTCCGCCTCCCCCTTCCCCTCCTCCTCCCTCTCCTCCTCCCCCTTCCCCTCCTCCTCCCTCTCCTCCTCCCCCTTCCCCTCCTCCTCCCTCCCCTCCGCCTCCCTCCCCCCCCCCTTCGTCCCCCCCTCCTCCTCCCCCTCCTTTCCCCCCTCCCACTCCGACTCCTTCATGGCGGACCGGGCGTGGGGAGTGGAGATTCGACCCCACTCAAAAGTACCTTATGTATGAGCGACATGGCCACGATTTCAATGCGGGCGTGAGCCATCGCAAATGGACCTTCAGTTGCATGGCGGGGGAGGCTATGCTGCTGCGACGCATTTTTGTAGTAGACACGGAGCTTGGAGTTGTTCACACACATAATAATGGTGTGACTGTCATCCGAAAATACGAGCAGTACTTTAACCTCTATGGTATGCGCAGGTAGGACGCCAATACTGTGCGAAGTTCCGTTTTGTACTTGGAATTTCAAAGAGCTCAACGTGGATTAGTAGAAATAAGTGAAGGTAGCGCAATTTGGTGGGTTTCCATAGGCGGGTTACTCCCTTTACTTTTGAAGGATGGGACTCCACCTCTTCTCCCTTAGTCAATGAATTCTTTGAGATATTTTCTTATGCAGGGTCCTTCCTATCATCGAAATGCCGGCATTGTTGTCAGCGTGGAGAGCGTGGAACGATAGCCATCCTGGGAATGAAATTCCCGTTCTGAGAGTTCCAATTGAAGATGGACCTCTCGTTGAGGAACTCGCGCAGAGCAACGCAACCATTATTGTGCGCGAATACAGAAACGATACAGGCTATGGGTTCACGACCTGTAGTAGGAATAGGGTGAGGCAAAAGCAAGAGTTTTCTTTCTCGTGCGAGGCAGGAGACTTTGAAGGGCTTTTTTGCAGAGTTCTTGAGGGTTTCACTGAAACCGAATAAGTGGTTAGCATCGGAGGGAGGTATTTGCATGCTGCATCTTTTTCAACAACATGTAGAAGTATGCAGACGTTGTGTCGGAGGAGGAGAGGGGGTATGGGAGGAAAGGGGAGGAGGAATGTGACGAAAGGAGCGAGGGAGGGAGAGAGGGAGGGGACGAAGGGTTGGGAGGGCGGGTGCCAGAGAGGAGAGAGAGAGAGACAGGAAAGAGAATAGAGGAAAGAAGCGAAAGCAGTGCGGGACGAGAGAGAGAGGAGAAAGGAAAGAGGATAGGGAGAG
This sequence comes from Zygnema circumcarinatum, assembly GCA_037447605.1. Taxonomy (NCBI): domain Eukaryota; kingdom Viridiplantae; phylum Streptophyta; class Zygnematophyceae; order Zygnematales; family Zygnemataceae; genus Zygnema; species Zygnema circumcarinatum. The sequence continues at coordinate 3,187,852 of CM074807.1, forward strand.
AAACGGAGAGGAAAGATGGATGGGGAGAACAGAGAGAAATAGAGTAGAAGAGAAAGGGGAGGAGAGAGTAGAGGAAGAGAGAGTGGAGAGAGAGAGAGCAGAGTAACGAGAGAGATAAAGCGAAGGGGAGATAGGAGAGGAGAGGAGCAAGAGGAGGAGAGGGTTTCTCTTCGTTACGTCAATAATGTGTTCATATGTATCGTTTTCCCTGCTCTCTTTTTCCTTTCTGCAGCAAATTCAGAGACCGTTTAATGCCTTTGAATTTTCGCCCTCGCTCGTTGCGTTGGCGTCAGAAATTGTCAAGAATGCATCGAATCCTTTTGTCGCCATGCATGTGAGACGAGGGGACAAGCTCGATCCCTCCCGATGGCCGCATCTTGACAATGACACGCGAGCTCCCCAGTGAGCCTCTCTCTCATTCCATTCACTCTGCAAAAGCATGTGCTCCCTTACAGTCTGCTTCCAGCACAGGCAAAATGCTAGTTCTATGGGGCAGTTATTTGCAGTAAATGAAGCCTCTCCTCCCGCTCCTTCTCTACCCCCCCTCCCCTTTCCCCATTTCCCCCTTTCTCCCTCGCCCCTACCTCGTCTTTCTCCCCTCCTTTTCCATCTCCCTTCCTTCACAATCCCACGATCCTCCCTTCCTCGTCCCCCTCGCCTTTCTTCCCACTTCCCCACCTCCTTCCCTCCTTCTCTTTTCTCTCTTTCCTCCCTTCCTCCCCCATCCCCCCTACCTCCATCCGCTGCCCCACCTTCTCCCTTCTATTCCCCCTTCCACTATTCACCCCGTCCTCCTTCCCCAATCTCCCCTCCTCCCTCCCTCCTTCCCCCTCTCCCTTCCCCTTCCCCATTCTCCCTTCCCCACTCCCCCGTCCCTTTCCCACCTCTCCCTGATCCCTTTCCCTTCCTCTCTCGTCATCCTCCCTCTCCATTCCTCCCCTCCTTTCCTATCTCCCCCCTTTCTCTTTCTCCCCATCCCCTAACCTCTCCCTACTTCCCCCTTTCCAACTCTCCCTTCCTCCCTCCACATTCTCCCTCCTCCCGCCTTTCCCAGCCTTCCTTTCCCCTTACCCCCTCCCCCTGCCCTCCTCCTACCTATCCCCTCCCACTTCCTCCTTTCCCCCTCACCTCCCCTTCCTTCGTCCCTCCCCCCCCCACCTCCCCCCTCCCTTCTTCTCTTCCTCCCTCCTCCCCCTCCCCTCTCCGCCCCCCCTCTCCCTTCCTCATTCCCCCTTCCTCTCTTCCCCGACCCTTCCCTTCCCCATTCCCTTTCCTCCCTTTCTCCTGACCCCCTCATGGTGACTGTCTCTGTCTCTGTCAATGCTGCAGTTTGTTGGAAGTATTGCGAAAAATGAACATCCCCGAAGGAACCACCGTATATATTGCCTCAAACGAGAAAGAAGAAGGGTTTTTTGCTCCACTTGCTGCTCATTACAAGGTCAGGCAATTGAGCGATTACAAGTACTTATGGTCCGAGGGAAGTCTTTGGTGGAACCAAACGAAGCAAATCATAGGGAGATGGAATGTTCCTAAATTTGATGGAATTATGGAGGTAAGGAACCATCATGACTTGTAAGGTTACAATCCGGGAAAGAGATTCCTTGCATGATTTACAGCATGTCAGGCACAAGGGGCTGGTCAGTGATGGCTGAATGAATGAGCAGAAGACCATTTTCCCTCCTCTCCGTTTCTGAGTGGCCCTTGCTCCCAACCGATTTTCACTAGCAGCTTATACGCCGCGCTTATGGCTTTAGGGTTTTAGGGCCATCTTTTCTGCTCACATGTAGGGTTGCAAGTCCCTTGATGCTAGCCCCCCTTCAAAGATAAGGTATCCTCGTTTTTGGCGCGTGCCCATCGCCTTTTATGCTTATTGAAGGATACTCCCTTTAGCAAATCAAAAAACTCATGCTTGATACTGGAATGGTGCTCCTTTGGAAAGCTGCCAAATGAGAGGAAATGGGGAGTGGGAGGGGGGGAGGGGGTCTGAGGTCTAAGCTGCCCACGCGCTAACGCTCTATTTCATTCCTGTGAGTGCAGGGGATAGTGGACTATACCGTGATGCAACGCGCAAGCAGACTGATAGAAACTTTCAATGACTTGACTTCAGACCCAAAAGACGGCATTTTGTACAAGCGCGCCGGAGTGGCATTGGGCCACACCCCTCCCAGGGCATCACAGCGTTAGGATGCGACGAAAATGGCGAGAGTGTGAAAGTGGGTTCCCCTCTCGGCTTCGCGTGGGTTCGTGGAGAGTGCAAGAGAGAGAATAGAGAGAGCGAGAGCGAGAGATTGGGAGCGAGAGAGAGAGAGAGAGGTGGGGAGAGAGAGAGAGGCAGAAACCTCGCGATGGGAGAAATCTGCGGCAGCTGTTCTTAACTTTAAGCCTTTCCTATGCGTAGAATAGTAGCTTATTTGATAGAGAGGAATATTAGGAGACCCTCAAGTAGTTGTACGTGGCAAAGACGAGCAGCTCGAGCCTTTCAATCAGAACAGAGCTTGAAATTTGTGGTTGGGCGACCTCCCTCTTACTGCTTGCTTCTTCTTCAACACGTGCTTCTCTCGTGTAGCGGACAAGACAGTTGTCCTGTTGATAATTTTTTGTAAACTGAATTCTGCGTTGTCTAGATTTCGGTCAAATCACCACTGTACTGCATTGTACAGCGGAATGTATTGTCTCGAAGTCTGGTCGATGAACCACTGCAAACTATACCCAAAAAAGCAAATGAAGCGTGCATAGTAGACCCATGAATGCCCGTAATTGTTCCTATGGCGCGGGTCATTTGGACCCCCCAGGTTTCATGGGGACACTACCCTTCGCCTTCTTCTTTTTCTGGGTTGCAGGCACATACCAATCACTTCAACATCCCTCCAACCGTGGTTTCCAAGCCATATAATTCAAGCTCCTTTCTTTCATTGCAAACAAAGTACAACAAGGCCCTGAACCCCTGAAGACCTAAAACCGCTCCAAACTGAATGTGGCTACCCCTAACCCTACATGCCCCCCTCCTCTCCCCCCCCCCCCCCCCCCCCCCTTGCCCCATATGCCTTCCTCCCCATTTCCCAACCTACCAAACCACTAGCAAAACCTTCTCTCCTACACCTGATAAAAAAAATAATGACTCTACATACATCCCAGCTCATTGACTTAGTCATCTCCTCCGCGTTGAAGATGATGATGATGATAGAACGCTTCTGCTAATGGCTCCCGCACCGCTCTCCTTCAACACTTTGGCTCTCCCAAGCATACGGTCAATGGCAATGTCGAATGCATCTTTGTATGTCGTAGCCCTTGCTCGGGGGTTGCTATATACCAAGCCTGGCAGTACATTGAATACAATGTACTCCTTCATAGCCTTCTTCTGCAATCACAACATGTTCAACAATCCAACATGAAGAAACATATAAAATGTCAATGCTCTCCCTTCTCTCTCACCCTTGGCCCCACCCGAAGGAGATCCTAGATCAACGAGGGCAGACAGTGGGGAACATGGAAACAGGTTACCCCACCCCCCTCTCTCCACCCCCCCTAAAGATGACCATACTACACTGAAAGATGAGTAAAGCGCAAAGATTGTTTAAAGAAACAAGAGAGCATAAAAGCAGCCTACCCCACCCTCCATCTCTTCCCTCCCCCCCCCCCCCCCACCCCCCCTCCCAAACACGACCCTAGAACATTGAAAAAGGGCAAGCTGCTCAGAGGGAGAGGAGGGTGTAAAGGCAGTCTACCGCACCTGGCCAGTGGTATACGTCTTGAGCAGATCCACCACATTGATTTCTCCCCGCTGAACCTTCTCCCTCGGAACGTAAATGGAGTAGCTGGTGTTGTCGGAAGGAAGGTGCCAAGGGAACTGCCGAACGCCAAACCCCATATAGAACGCCCGTTCAGTTATGGTTTTAGTTACAGTTACAACTCTTTCCCGCACAAGTGCGAAAACAACAAAGGAGAAAGATTTAGATAAGAGAACTGATTCTCTCTCTAACACACACACGCGGAGATGAAGCCTCCGAGGCAGGGAATTCTGTTCACTTGTTCCTTTACATTTTTCGTCTCTGCGAAGGTTCATTCTTTACTTTTCCATTTACATTCTTCTTACCTGTGAAGCCGTGCTGAAGTCATCGAACAAGACGGGGATGCAACCTGCAATCATTGCTTCAAACACAGCTCGGCGAACTGCGCTTTCACCAGGAGGCATCAAGCAGAAGGTGGAAGATATGAAGAGGCCCATAATGGAGGCAGGACGGCTGCATATATCTTCAATGCACTCCATATATCTGCCGCCAAAGGGAGAGAGAGAGAAGGGGAGAGTGAGGGGGACACTTGAAGCAATCCTTGATCTCATCCCGATCCATTTCCCTAAGTTGGCTACATAAAATTCGACATTTTTATGCTTTTTTCATATATTTTACCTGCAATGGAAGGGCTGCTCCTTGCACTGTGCGCTGAGCGATTCCTTCAGTCGAGCTGCAGCTTCCGGGAAAGCCGCAAAACTCACCAAGGAATCACGTTTGTGGCTGAAGACACGCTTTTGCCATGACTGCAGACCATCCCTCATCCCCATCTTCCGGCTTCAAATTGAGGGGGAGAGAGAGGGAGAGGGAGAGGGAGTGGGAGAGGGGGAGGGGAAGTAGCTCAACTAACTTCTGAAGCTAGTTCTGGAAATTTCTCATGCGCTTTATCGCCTCAATTTTTTAACAACTGTGAGTCTTTGCCGGTTAGGGTTGTGCGGCCTACATGCATATCCTTGTCGGTTTTGGGATGGAAGTGAGTGGGATGAGGAACTCCGATATCATAACCATCCCACATGTTCCGCTCCAACAACAGTTTTGACATCTGCAAAACGATGATGGCACCCGCTGTGTGATTATTTGCGAAGTTATGGAAACAACAACAGCGACCCATACTACTCCCTCCCCTCCCATCGTTTGATTATCTAACTATAGCTTCTCCCTCACACATTCTAGCACCAAAAAAAGTTATACACACATGTGTTATTTACATTTATATACACTAATTATTTTTGCCTTATATAGTACCTTGGCAAGCTCAGGCAGTTCAAGCAGGATGTTCCCCCAATCCCCGTCCGGTTTTCGGCGAAAATCCCACGTGGGTTTTCCCACTACCATCACATGGTCCGCACCTCCGTTCCTCTGCACTCCCCTCCCCCACAGCCCTCTATCACTGCTCTGATACGGAGGGCGAGAGAACGAGAGCAAGAGAGTGGGGAGGGACAGAGACAGAGACAAACACAGGCAGAGAGAGAGAGAGAGAGAGAGAGAGAGAGAGAGAGAGAGAGAGAGAGCGAGAGAGAGAGAGGAGGTGGGGTGGGGGAAAGAGAGCATACCAAAAAATACGTTTGGTTGCTGAGCCAGCGCGTTAAGCGAATAGAGAGTCGATCTCGTTGCTTGTTCGTGGCCTCTTTTGCAAAGTGCCACCTCACAACATCAAGAGCAGCATAGAACGGGACATAAAAGAGGACTGCTTTCTCGGGATCGCTTGTGAGACACTCATAGGACCTCTTCAGACGGGAGTGGAAAAGGAGCTCTAATGAATACTGCAAAAGAGAAAATCACGGAAGAAAAGCATTAAGAAGTGGACTAGTTCCGAGCATCGGCTAGATTCTTTCAAACCCACATAACACATAAAGGGCCTTTGGGCTTGTCACATACCCTGAAAAACATGAGAAAGAAAGTAACCCCTCTCTAGGTGATCTAAAGCTCTAAAAAAATCATAAGCAGCATTCAACGAAACTGTTAATAAAGTTATTATTAGCTTCCCTTTTCAGACGTTAGCGAGTATGAGAGGTTCGGCAATAGGAAATGGACAAAAGATTATTATTCAAGGAATAATAATAGCAAATACAACTAAAAATTAGAGGAGCTTCCGAAATCTTGGAGGCAGGTCCATTCCAAATAAGTAACAACTTTACGTACGCTGCTTTTAGTGAGATTCCTTACGGAAGATTTCGACTTTGTTCCATATTAGGAAAGAATAAGAATAAAAATAGAATAAGCTTGATATGAGTCCCTCCAATGCAGGGCAGCTGACCTGATGTGTTTCAAACCAACGATTGTTCGGAAGGAGTACATCGCTGTCCGCTACCACCAGCCCCATCCCTTGATTCTGCACAAAAAAAAAAGGATCAACTACGTCAAATAACTCCTCATACATAGTGCAAAAAAATCTAACGTATCTCTCAAGGAATAAAATACTTTCTCTCCAAGGAATCAAATAATTTTTTAGGCGATTTTCCATATAGCCTTTTTTAATATGTACGCATGTAACCTGGTCCTTCCACAACTCCTAAGTTATTTCCACATGGTTGACTAAAGTCTGCGATCCTTTCTAAATCCTTTTTCTGACGCAAGCATGTTTCTGGTGTACAAATTGCACCGCAGGGAGCTTGGACACAGAGAGCACCTTTTTCCCGGAAATTTCCAAAAATGCGTGACCAAGATTACCATGTGCAAGTGTATGTTCGTGGTAAGTGAAAGGCCATTGAGAAATAACCAACCGAATAATTGCATGGCTTTATCAAAGGACCCTTGTTACTTCAATAAACACATTCTTCTGATGAATTGAACTAACCCTAACCCGTACTGCGCTATGATGATACATGCACACCATAAAGCCATGAAGAACCTGTAGGATTCTTCAAATGCAGACTAAAGGGTCCTTACCGTGAAATAGGGGCACATATCATACCAAGGCAGCAAAGAGCTGCACTTGTCCAACAGTAGCCTGTTGAACATTTGGGGGAGCCGATAGAGATACACCCATCTGCCTTCACAGGCTGCTGCCGTCCCTCTCTCTACCGCAGCTTCTCCCGCATCGTCACCCTCTCCCTCAGTGATTGCTGATGCTTTAGGCTGAACCCTCTTCGCTTCCGGTTCTACCACTGCATCATTGTCCACATCTTCCCTTTTCACATCGCTTGCCTTAATTTCTGCAATTTCTGCACGGGCATCTTTTCCTTCCTCCTCTTCATTATCTCCAGTCTGAGCAGCAGCCGCCTTATTCGAAGTTGCATTATCTTCGCCCTCTTCTTCCTCTTCTCCACTCTCACCCCTCTGCCTCGTCTGCATACCCGCTTCATTGGAGGCACCAGCTTCTATAGTTTCCGAGTGTTGGACTTTAAGAACTTCATTTCCTTTGACAGTGCTTTCTACCTCTTTCGCCTTCTCTGCCTCTTTCTGTGCTGCCGCTGTTGCTTCCTCAGTGCCATCTTCCTCCTCCTCCTCTGCCTCTTCATCATCATCTGTGCCCTTAGCCTTAACCGCACCCCCCACTACCGCAGCAGCCCCAGCATTGCGTGCATTACTATTGGTAGTTTGCTCTACACTTTTCACCTCTCCCTCACGCTTTTCCTCGAATTCTCCTTCTGCTGCCCGTCCGTCTCTCCCACTTACCTCATGACTAGAGATCTTGGGAATGTCCTCCTCTTCCTCCTCGCTTCCCTTCTCCTTCCCACCCGATCCAGGATGATCCTCCTCGATGTCTCTCATAAGAGAATCTTTCTTTCGATCTATATCTCCATCATCCTCAACATCCTCATGTCTTGATTGTGAAGCAGTCCCATCCACATCCTTCCCTTCTCCATTAAATACTTTTGCATTTTCTTCATGATCACTAGCTTTTCCATCCTCACCATTGGAGTCTGCAGCTCCGTCTCCTCTGTCAGCAGCCTCCTCAGCATCCTCCTTCTCCCCCTCATTCCCTGCAGCTTCTCCTCCCTTCTCCACAGCCTTACCCATCTTACTATCAAACTCCTTCTCCTCCTCTTCATTAGTCTCTGCCCCTCCAGAGTTTTTAGGGCCCTCATCATCTTCCTCTCCCTTTCCTCCCTCATCATCTCCTCCTTGGGACTGCTCACCTACTCCCTTACCTGAGGCTCCCTCCGCCGCCTCTAACTCCTTTCCTCCATTCACACCTCTCCTTTCACTGTCAACATCTTCTGCTCTCACTTTAGACTCAGCGGCTTCCTCGTCTTTCTCTGCTTCACTATCTGCAGAATGCTCCAACTGCATACCAAAAGGGAGAGTCAGCTGAAGCATGGTTCAGACTACATTTCAGAGAACTTTTAGGTCATATACATAACTCTTCAGTTTGCAACAATGAAGAGGAGAAGGATGACTTTACCAGAGGCGCAAAGACATACTATAATAAAGAAAAAATAAACATTTGGACTCATCTCCAGTCCTTTGCTTAACCCAGAAGTCTGCTGTGCATATTCCACGTAAAAAAAGGACGTGGACGAATATACGCTCACATACGCGCTTCCAAAGAGAACTGAATTCTACTTTCAATTACTCGGCTTGCATTAAAACGAGCAGACCCGCTGATGTTTAGAATAATGGAAATACCTTCCCGTCTCCATTCGCTTCTTCCAAGGCTTTCTTTCTCTGCGAGTCAGCTGCCTCATCTTCTGCATTCATCAACATTTCCAGACGTTGGGTTGGGTTGGGTTAGAGAAGATATAAGGAAAAGTTCATTAGGCTACACCTTCTTAAAGCCGTGATTTCCTCCGATTACCCAAGCTTTATGAGAGAAGCATAGTATCTGTACAGAGCTGCGTAGCAAAATCGAGGGGGGTGGGAGCGGGAAAAGGGGGGACATGGGGGGAAGGCGCAGAGACAGAGAGAGACAGAGAGACAGAGAGAGAGAGAGAGAGAGAGAGAGCGAGGGCTTACCTCCGTTGGTAACGACATTCGACGATTGCTCGCTAGGATCCCCTGCCTGCTCAATATTCAAGTAGTTTGTGAGCTCCAACTTAAAGATCCCTCCCTAACCTCTTCCCTTCCTTAAAAACACATAACTTATGATTTAAACAACTTCACATATCTCGAAAACCACGCAAAAGCATGAAGAAATCCTGAAAAGGTCGCATTCTGAAACCGACTTCACCTCTTTCGAAACAAAACTGCTTACTTCTGGATTTGGTGTTGAGGGTGTTTCATAAGGTGGAGCATCTGCATCTGCATACGAGGAAAGCAGAGAAGGTCCATTAATCCACTGCGATTTTCACAATAGAGCAAGAATGTTACGAGGTCTTTTTCAGATTCCGAATTGTATAAGTTCCATTGGCCCCTGCACTTGGAAAGCGAACTCACTCGCTGGAATTTTGGTAGTGTCAGTCGACATGTGAGAGTCTGCATCTGTCTGCGAAAGAGAAGCGAGACGAGGTCAAGAGGAGTAAGGAGAAAAAAAGATACAAAAGTAAATAACAGAATGGCAGAATGTAAGCCTTCATTTTCATAAAGTTAAACATTAACAAAGTTCACCTCAGCAGGATAGCCCATTTGCGGGCAAATATAGGATCAAAAAAGGCAGAATTTTGAAGCCATTAACTGAAATAATATATTTGAGGAGGAAGATTACCTCGTATATTTAACAAGTTCTCGATGCAAGAAACACCTTGAAAGAAAAAAAAAGGAAATAAATGAAATAGAGAACAGCTCACCTGTCCTGGCAAGCGACCTGGTTCTTCATCTTCTGGAACTGCAAAAAATATTCCCAGAATAATACCAAATCGCTTAATATGACATCATCCTTCATGCACCCAAAAAAATCGGTTCAATGTACTGGCTCTGGGAATGCAATATAATTTCTATAGAAGTCAATACAATTTAAACTCGACTTTGAGTAAGATTCAATACGAAAAATACGTAATCAAGTCATAAAAAGTACGGAAGTTCGAACGGTCTTGTTGGTGGGCATCGGAAAAGCGCCAGAGTTTCATACTCATGCGTCTTCAAAGTGCATGAATCATGAGAACGAGAGGTAAAAAAAAGGTCTCTAAAAGAGCAGTGTACTCCAAAGGCTCAGAGAGATTGCATTTCCAACAGCGAAGACAGTGCCTTCACATTGCAGCCATTATCCAAAGCACAACACAAGCCGAACCCTAAAACGCGGGTCCTGCTATCTCCTCATCAAGACCCTCCGCTGAAGCATCTGCATTCAGCTCCACTTTCGCCTCCATTCAAAAGAAAACCTTGAGGACTAGTCATTCATTAGCCGTCACTCTTGCGGCGACAGCTTTCGAGAGATCAGTGGTAGAAGAGAGAGAGAGAGGGAGGGAGGGAGGGAGAGAGGGAGGGGGAGGGAGAGGGCGGGCGAGAGGGAGAGAGAGAGGGAGAGAGAGAGAGGAGCAATTTACTTGTGGCAGTGTAGGCTCCCATCTCCAAAAGGCACCAAATAACAAACATGATGGAGGCTGCCACCAGCACCATGCGCAGATACATGCGCCGCTTCAGTTCCGTGGCAGAGCGCGGAGCGAAGAAGGAGCTGTAGCGCGTGCTCTTGGCCTGACTGTCGGGGTCGCGGGCCACTGCAGAGCTCCGCTCCGAGAAACGGCGATCCATGGCGGCCTGGTTGCAGATTTAGGGTTTGGAGTGGGGAGAAGGAAGGGGGAGAGGAAGAGGAAGAAGGCGAGGGAGGGGGGATGGGAAGAGGGAGGCGAGGAGAGGAGAGGAGAGAGGTGGGGGAGGGGTAGGGAGGGGAGGGCGTAAGTATCTGAGATCGGCGAGGGAGAGAGTAGAGAGAGAAGCAGCAGGGAGGCGAGATGGGGAGAGCGAGAAAGAGAGAGAGGGAGAGAGTGAGTGGGTAGCTCAGATCGGTGAGGGGAGAGGGAAGCAGCAGGGGGTGGGAGAGGGAGAGGGAGAGAGAGAGAGACAGAGAGAGAGAGAGAGAAGAGAGAAAAAGAGAGAGAAAGAGAGAGGGGAGGAGAGAGAAGGGAGGGGGTGCGCAGTAGCTCTCAGATCGGCGGCTCTCCTCTCAGGGAAGCCATGGATTTCCTTCCCCTTGAAGGGCCTTTACGGCAAGCATCGGCCAATGGTGAACTGCCACGTGACAAAACTTGTACACGTGGCGAGCCAACATTGGCTATTACTTTTTCCCTTCGGAGAAAGTCCGAAGGTGTCTGCGCTGCTGGACTCGACTCACTGGAGAAAACTTGGGCAGCAACAAAGTTTTGGAGAAATGTTTCCAGTATTGTACGGCTGCCCAATACACTCATCGGGCATCAAAAACGTTTTGGAAAAAATGTTTCAATGATTGTACGGCTGCCCGATACATTCATCGGGCAGCAAAAATGTTACTTTACGTATGTTTTGGAGGACTATATGGATGCCCGATGTATTGGAAGGGCAGAAAAAATGTTGGAAAAAAAATATTTTGAGAACTGTCAGGCTGCCTAAAATATTTCTCGGGCAGCCAAAATGTTTGAGTGGGTGACGACAAACGACGACATACGACATGACAGCTGACACGATCCATCAGACAGCCGACTACCGCTACACGACACACCAAGGTGTACGGTAGGCACATTTAATCGTACATATAGTTAAGACCGTACAGTAGTATCAAATGTCACGTGTACGGTCAGGATTGATTTTCGTCGATCAGATGTCGGTGCCGCACATGTGTGAGGCCGAGTCGTTGGAAGGAGTCGGGACTCTGCAGCCGTTACGTCGGGCAGAAAAAAATATGTCGGGCAGAAAAAAAAGACGTCGGGCAGAGAAAAGGCGTCGGGGAACCAAAAAAAGACTGTGGGCAGAAAAAAAAATATGCGGGCAGAAGTGGGAGAGCAACCGTGGGGCAAAAAAAAAAAAATGGTCACAAATTGGTTTTTTACCGGTCGTACGGAACAAACTGTGGTTTCGTTTTGCAAACCGACACCGCCAGGGTTCGTCAAATAGGGGATTTCGGCTTAAGATAGGGGACTGTCCCCTAAATTGGTTTTGTAAAAACACGTAAATATGGACTGTACGGACGAAACCGTACACGTACGGACGAGACAGGAATACAGGAAGACAGGAATTGTTTGGGAGAAAGACGAGTTTCGAAAGAGGTTGATAGACTTTTCATTGGAAGGCGTTCTTCACTGCAAACAGTTTGATAGTTTGACCGCTCTTCGAGGGTCTCTTTGAGCAGTTTGCATCACTTCTATAGCTGTCTTGTTCAGCCTAAAACTCCTAAGGGAGTGGAACCATTTTTCATTTAATTTCTAATTTTAGTTCCTATTTCAGTTTTTCTTTTGTGACTACACCTAGAATTTCAGAGGTTATGATTTGGAATAAAGTTTTTGTGAGGAAATTTCAAGACTATGATGGATTCTAAAGTGATACTTGGAGTAATTAATGATGGATGGAAAAGGAAATAGAGAGCTTAGGATTGGATCTACAAAATTTTCGAGCAATTGGGTTTTTGAATAAGCAACTATATGTTGTGATTGCCAAATGCACAGTTGTTCTAATTGATTGGTAAAATTTACCAATCTATAAGAGTCGAAGAGGTTGCACCAGTTTCTAAAGCCGTGTTGTTATACCAACAAGTAAAGTTCATATACATCATTGCTATCGTGGTTGCAAATGCAATTCATTTCCTTTTTGTTTTTAACCAAAAAAATGCTTTTTTGGGACTTGTGTGGTATTTAAGTTGAAATCACGTAAACTAATCTCAAAATCTTACATAAATAAGCTATTTACGATATTTAGGGGATCTCCCCTATTTGACGAACCCTGGACATCGCCCTTTGTCGGGTTTGAGTTTGTACGAATGAAGATGTTGTACGGCATTACACGGACCCAAATAATGTACGGTTTCCTGATTCTCAACAAGCGTACGAGTCTTAGTTTTTGTTCCAGTTTTACTTCTAGTTCAAGTTCTAGTTTAGTTCTAGCCTTTTAGTTTTAGTCCTTAGGTCCTTTGCGACCAATTCCTCGTGGTTCATCATGTTGAAGCTGTCCATGTACATTTGATGGCATCATCGCCATCGCGATCAATGCCACTTCCACTCCCGTTCTAGTTTAATTGCAGTACAAACCTAAAAGACCGTACCGTCCTGCAGGCGCCAAAACGCTGTAAAACTGTCATGTTGAGCGTCAAGAGTTAAGTCAGACAGAATTTAATACTGTGAGATCGATGCCAATTCACTCTTGCACAATCGAGGTTGCATTCTGCAACATAGATCGAGCAGCATAGATCGAGATGATTCTAACAGATTCAGAGAACAGCCAACAAAAAAAGGGGGTTACTCTAGGAGTAAATATGAAGTATATCCCGCCACTAACCAATATGGACGCGGCAACAATCTTATAATGAATTGACATCGTTTCTAAGAAAATATGTACATGATCCTCCCCAACTTCGCCATCATCGCCGATATTGTCAGCATCAACATCATCATCATCATCATCACCATCCTCGTCGGCATCACCAATACCAAAATCGCTGCCACCCGGACATGTTTGCATGCCCTAAACGATGAGACCGGCAACGGGCGGCGCATCTGCTGGCAGCCCCAATGGCGGATTTTGACAGCTTGAATTGTCGACCCGGAAGAGCTCCCACACTTTGATGCCGCAGCGCTCCAGCGCCGCCTCCACTGCCGGCTGCTTCTCTTTGCCGGGCCATAGACCGTCCTCCGTGAGAAGCACCGCCCCCGTATACGACTGTCCAGCAGCAGATGCCGCACCACTGCATGCATGCATGCATAGGCACAGGAGCAAAGCACAAATTAGTCACTTTCTGAAATCATAAGCAAGAGCTGTCATTCTTTGAAGCCTCGTATGTGCGAAGTAGTTGTTTCTTATATCTAACTAAGAGTTTCTTTGGCTTTAACAAGAACGGATTCATAAGGGAAGCTGTAGCACAACATCGATAAAGAAAATCCCTTATGCAATACTGCATGTATTCTTACGGTGTCGAGAAGGGACTCTCACGATTTTAAGCCTCCTAATATCATACATGGCGTTTCCAGACGAGCATTGGAGTTAGAAAGGACTATGTGATTCGATAAATTGTCATCTAAACCCATTGTGATTCCCCACTGCAGATTTAGAGTGGGGGTCAGCGAGAGGACTTGCCTGTAATAGAAGAGAGCCCAGCTGAAATCATCCGCTACATGCACAACGCGCCAAAACTCTCTGGAAGTCACTCCGTTGTCCAGAACTGAGAACCAAAACGTTCCCGGCTCCGCCGCCCGTTTCACACGATAGTGCCGTCGACGCCACACGGAATCACCATCCAGAGTTCGAACCTACACGTCAAAATGCAGTGGGAAAAAAACCTCCTTTTCTCAATAGAACAAATACATCCAGGTGATAGAACAGAGCACAGGCACCTATTCTTGTGCCTTTTGGAATGTAGGAAACGGAACAAGCGGGTGGAAAGTTACTGACCATGAACACAGGGTCGTACCAGAAGGAGCCTCTTGCCTTCCCTCGATAGAAAATTTGATACTGACATGGAAACTGGTCATAGGCAGCATTTTGGCCAGCCACCACACGCCAGCTGTACTCCTTTTTTCCTAACCAGCCAATGAAAATGCTTTCTGCCAGCTCGTGTGTAAGTGGCTCTCCCCTGAAAGCCGCCATTGGCTGAACGTCCGGCCGCATTCGGATTTCTGCATCGAGCCCAAGGCAGTTGTGTTTTTGCAGGATGCAGAGAGAAAAGGCCTCCAGTTGCGGACTCTCATAGGATACTATACAACGGTAGCTGCACACCTGGCACTCACCCATCGGAAACCATTCATCATCATCAGCCATTAGAAATTAGAACTAGAAATTTCACTGGAACTTGGCCATCTTCAACTAAGAAGTTTGCATTAGACTCCTTCCCATTCGAAGGAAATCACTGAAACTCTTACTTTCTTCCAGCCTGTACTCAATTGGGTTTTAAGTCTAAGATTTGGTGTTAGGGTCTTGTTAAGAGTTCTGAATCTAACGTTGAGAACGTCTTTGCCCCTGAAATCAGGTCCATGGGATGAGGTGGTACCTGATCTGTGGGTCCGCAGCTATTAAGGCAGCCAATCGCTTTCCGACAACTCGGATCACTGAGGCAAGCCAAAATTTGAGATCCGCAGTTGGAGACCATGCATTGAAGGGCTGAAAAATCTTGTGCTCGGAGGTTCTGTAACATGGGGACCTCTTTCACATACGCATTCACCAGCGCAAGGATGGCAAACCAAACATCGTCGGGATTTTCACGGCCCCAAGCCTCCGTCACCATCTTCATCACCTGCCGGTAATCCACACATTAAGAAAGAAGGTTAAAGAGCGACTGACAATTCGTGGTCCTAAATCACTTTTACCGACAAAACTGATGTCAGCCTCAGGCAAATACAAGCAATAAGGAGTCCCACCTTAAAACTCTCGGAAGCTTTTGGCCAAAATCCAGCTTTCATCACCGCCATTTCCGCAGCTGACAGCTGTCCTATAGCCAGGCCTCCCAGCCGATTTCTTGCAAGCAGCTCTTGACTTTTACCAAGGTATACACTTGTCTTCACAAGATCCATTAGACGGCCTATAGGCTCCACAGAAGCCTCTGATTGGATCTCTACAACCAATAATATATCTGCTTTCTTGAGGGAAGTCAGAATGCCATTGATAGGCTGCTCTCCAACGTTTTGAGCGGCCCCGTTGAGCTCGGCATCCAAGAATATGAGCATCTCATAGCCAGGGTCTATCCAGTTTATACGTCGTGCCTGTGTGCATTCCAAGTAGTACATGTTACTGAAAGAGTAGGAACTATGGCCTAGGCTTGAGCTATCCTCCCACAGATGGCAAATGGGTGTCACGCACTCACCATGTGTCGCATGACCTCCTCCCATTCAACGCCATCGAAAGGACTGATACTTCCTTTCTCTACAACTGCGACTATTTTCGCGGTAGCTCCGTCGGTGAAAGCCTGTTCGTATCCAGAAATTTCTGGAGGCGACAGCGCCTCTTCTGTGCTTTCCTCAATCACTGGTTCGGCAGCCGAGGCGCTGCGACGAAATGCGTTTGACATATTCTGCAGATGTTTATATCGGCCATGGCGCGCAGACAGGCACTCTGAACGGCCACAACAGAGGGTTCACTCTGTCAGCATTCATTTGTCAGTGAATTGAATAAAGGTTGTGTACGATAAAGTTCTGTAAACAATGAGAGTGCCATGAATAGCAAAACACCCAGTAAGAATTCGTCGTTTCATAAAAGATATGGAATATGTGGCTGAAAAATCAAGTTATGATTAGGGCATCCTACCCGAAAAGGCTCTCTTCATGTAACCCGACAGCTTCAGAGTGGTTGCTTCTTTCCTGCAGCCCATGGCAGTATGATCCATATGACAGTCTGATTACGCAGAGAACGGTCAAACGCAGAAAGTACTATGTATCAGAGAACAGCTTTGGTTACCTGAAATTTTCTATCCCTGCAAGGCCTTGTGAAAACTCCATAGGAAGTTCCACAGACATAGGACAATTCCATAACAGTAGATCTATTGAAACAGTACAAACTACCTTGGTTCATCTTACCTTTGAAATGAAGTACTTGTACATTGCACGACGTCTGGGGAGTCAAACAAGCAAAAAGATTGAGAAACATCAGCGAAGAAAAACAGCAGAGTTGAGAATAGACAATCGGATAGCAGAAATGAATGTAGGCTCCTATTTATTGACACATTCATGAGCATCCCTCAGCGAGCCCTCAGACAACCGGCAAGATAGAAGATAGATATACCATCACGCATGACGCAAGAAAAGTTTGGAGCTGAAGTAGCAGCCATCGCAGCCGTGCCGCCCAAAGCCTTAATACGCAATATTTACTTTTCCTGGAAAATAACAACACTTTTCCTTCTCCTTTCACGGTTCTGCAAGTATACGCCCTTTCCCTTCCCCTTCCCAGAGCAGTTCCGAATGTTGCTATCTGCAGGCGGCCATGGCTGCAGCTCCAAGCTCCCTCAGCTTTCTATATTCAAGTGAACCTTCAATGGCATCGACCAATCGAAGTCCGGCACGTGGAGTGTCTTGTAACGTGGCGATCTGTGAGTGGCTCTTGCATTTCGTGGTCTTTTGGATTGCCGCCCTTGAGCTCGCTTTTTCCGGACAGCGTTTGAGTATCAAAACATAGAGTCCGTACTATGCAAATCCTTTTAAATACAGGAATGGGCTGTTGCAAAATACGTTATCAGAAATGGCTGACTTGGACCACTTTTAGCGGGTGGATTGAGAAGTTAATTAGATGCAGTAATGTGCAAGTGTCTTTCCACGTGTCGGCCGCCTACTAGCCCGTTCATCATTAGAACGAGTATCTATCAAGAAGATATTGTGGGTGGCGTCACTTGCCTTGATTATGCAAGTTTTTACCGCAGCTTCTATGGTACGGAAGGGGAAAAAAATAATATCGGACTGTCGATATCTAAATATCGAGTACTACGATGCATATCGAATATTGAAATATCGAAAGTGCTGACCGATGAAGGTGCCCAACCAGCAGATGTCGAATTTCGGAAATTTTTTTTTGGCTGTGTTGTCGGAAGGCCTTTCATTCTTCGTTTGCTCTTGAGTTCTGTGAACACTGGTACACGTCTCATCGTGAATTTCGAATAGGTTAGTTTTCCAAAGTAATCCATTTCCCATCATAAAGAATTGGACTGGAAAAAATCAATCAGTATGAAACAACTGCATCCAAAAGTGAAACTGAAGGCGCTTTTTGGGTTTCCTCACACCAGACAGATGAATGGTGAAAGAGGTGCCTCATGCTCCAATCTTGGCTGTTGGGTTATTCCACAAGCCCATTACAGCAGGCCTCCACCTCCTCCACCTCCACCCACTTCCACCTGATCTAACCAACTCAAAAGACAGGCTCCATCAAGCTCCACTTTAAGGGCACCTTCCTGACCTGCACCCTGCCTTACACAATTGGCCCAAAGGCGAATGCGGGAGCTGCCCTGTCTGTTATTCTCCTGTCTGCAGCACTTCCAGACCTCGTGGCGCTCACGTCTGGAACTCAATATTCACATACAATGAGCAAGGACGTTCCCAAACCCTAGACAGAATTACTCAGTAAATTGACGGGATTCGGCTTCCAATTCTTCCTCTCCCTGCAATACTGTGCACCAGCGAAGCATCGAACATCGGCAGGATGCTGTCGCAGGAGCATCGAATGGTTAAAGTAACAAAAGTTGAACAATGAAGTGCAAAGACGAGCTTTCTCTGATCAGTGGCTATCTTTGACAAGTCTGCCCTTCATATTCACACGTTTTCGTACAATCTGCACAGGTAACCCGTGCTTCTCCCGTTCAATTTTGCAGTCCAGCACGTCGCTCGATGTAAGAACCGGAAAGCCCTGATGTTCCGAGAAGACTAACCTGCACCCCACTCATCGCTTATCAATAGAGGTTATAGCATCAAAACGGAAAAGTACCGAAACATTACGTAAATAAAGCATGTCATCATTATCTTACTGTGTGAACTCAAGCAAGAGTAGCTGCAGACGCGCCTAAAGTAGGAAACCGCTGCAATCGGAATGAGGATCTTCTTCATTCCAAAACTAGCAGGAAAGCCAAAACCATTCCTTCGAGAGGAAGAGAGATAGAGGACGAGGGGAGAGAGGGAGGGAGGGAGTGAGGGCAGACCAGATACCTTTCCCCATTCAGATTCTAGACCGCTGCAGCGCTGCTTCACAGTCAAGAGGCTGCCGCCAAGTTCAACTTCCACCTTCTTTTTAAGCCATATCTCATCGGCATCAAAGGCTGCCAAATAATTGAAATAACGCTCAAGAGAGCTCTTAAGTGCATTCCTCAACGGCTCTGGGATGTTTGCCACTGCCTGCAATGAACGTAAAATACAGGCATTGGCTTTCCCATTCATCCAGATACCATAGACCAGATAAACCAGGGGAAAAAATCCAAAGTAACCCCCATGCAAACATCATTGCCCAACTCCACCTGTCAAGCATCGGCTGACAGCAAAACTAATTACAACATTTTGAAACTGAAAGCATGGTTTCAAGCAACAGTATATCAAACTAATGAGGGAACCGGACAGTCCCAGCCCCAGCCCCAGCCCCAGCCCACACCTCGCTGTGAATCGACTTCAGATTTCTTAGGTTAAAAGTATGACCAAATGGATGTAACCTCCATTTCCTGGCAGTGTACTGGCTTCAAACCACTCACTTCTCCTCCAAACTTGCCTCCACTCAGTTCATCCAGCTCCATCCTCAAATGCTCCATTTTCTCTCCAAACGTCTCCGCTGCTTGCGCTGCAGACCATGCACTTTGCAAAGTCTTCTTTCCCTCTTCGTCGCTGCATAACCCACAACATTCGCCGCACTGACAATAGGTCAAACATGGTAATCTACTTTTATGATTGTTTTTCAGAAAAAATCTTTAAGTGCTCATTTCATAATGATACATCCAGGGCAACTTCTGTGGTGGTGAAGGAAAGCAGCAACTTCTACATAGTCTTCAATTCAAACTTTTCAGCTTCCCCCAAGTGCATATGTTGTATATGGGAACCCAAAACGAACTAACCTAAAACATCACTCTCACTCTCTCTAAAACGAGAGGGCCATCTGACAGGCGGGTGCTGAACAAGGACCTGGAGGTTGCAAGCGCCTTCTCGACCTCGTCCCTCACTTCATCTTCAATCTCAAGCCATGGATGCGCCACAAGAAGGTTCAGCGCTTTCGCTATCTTCTGATCATGCACAGTTGGAAGCTCGCTTAGGTCCGAGGTGATCCATCTTTTTTGCCCTAAACTGTAACGATCGCCCTCTGGAGCCAGACCTGCCAGCATTCATATTATAAAAATTTGGGAAAGACGAAAGACGAAAAATAACTTCGCATAGCCATCGTATAGAGGCGTGAGAATAGAAGAAACAGAGAATAATAACCTGAAAACAAGGGCAACAAAGAACAGCAAGGAGGAATACCTTATGTCTAGTATTTCCTGAATGATATTATCTGTGTCAATGATGCAAATAGAGGTTTCAGGTGTTAGCAAGGACGTACCTAGCGAGTTGCGACCGCCATGGAGAAGGCTTGGAGCAACTGTGTGGAGCGAGGACCTCCCGGTGGGAGGAGTTGAGCCAACGGAAGCGCCCTCCCTTGAAGCGAGCTCTGGCAGGAGGCGGAAGGCCGTGCGCCGCCACCTACCAAGCTTGAGAGCTCGGCCAACCATGGCTGCCATGGCTGCCTTGCAGCTCCCTCTTGCAGGCCGAAGCGCGCCCTCTCCCAGAGCTTGAAGCAGCAGCTGTACGGACAGGTGGGGTGGCGCCGCATGGCCATGGATGGGGGGGGCATGCGACGCATGACTGGTCGGACCATGGGATCGCCAACTATTGGCCAACACATTGGACGGCAATGGTTGGCCGACCAATGGTTCACGACCATTAGGGGGAGTCAGACCTTGACCATCGCCCGCGGAATTGAAAGATTCCGCCGGCGGAAAGGTATTGATTTCGAATGCAGAATTCGGTTCGGAAACCGCGGCTCCCCCCGAACCTGTCTGTCCCGTCCGTACTTCGAGATACTGTAGGTTCTAAAAATGAGATACAGGCTCGGCGCCCGAGCCTGTCGAACGTCCACTTTTGGCGAAAAAGGCCTGCCGTACAACGCGGAATTGGCCCGACGGGCTCGCGGAATTGGTTTGGCGATGGTCAAGGTCTGACTCCCCCTATTGGCAATGGTTAGCTGGGGTGGTCAATCATTCCAATGGTTGATCCAACGGTCCGACCTGTGCAAGCCTTCATGTGACCATGACCATATGGCATCGGCGCTTGTTGGGAATTGTCCGAGTGCCCTGTGTAGCTGTGTACCAAACCTCGTACGGGTGTGCGCGGAAGGTCGTGGCGGGCCTGTACCTGTCGGGCGAGGTCAGGTTAGTGCTGGCAACGACCGGTTGTTCGCAATGGCTGAAAACCAACCATTGAATCCAATGGCTGGCAATCAACCGTTGTATGCAATGGCTGGCAACCGACCACTGTATCCAATGGCTGGCAACCATCGGTTGTTTGCAATGGCTGGCAACCAACCACTGAATCCAATGGCTGGCAATCAACCGTTGTATCTAATGGCTGGCAACCGACCACTGAATCCAATGGCTGGCAGCCACCGGTTGTTTGCAATGGCTGGCATCCAACCATTCAATCCAATGACTGGCAATCAACCGTTGTATAAAATGGCTGGCAAGTGGCAACCGACCACTGAATACAGGCGGGCAACCAACAGTTGTATGCAATGGCTGGCAACCGACCACTGAACCCAATGGCTGGCAATCAACCGTTGTATGCAATGGCTGGCAACCGACAACTGAATCCAATGGCTGGCAACCACCGGTTGTTTGCAATGGCTGGCAACCGCCCACTCTATCCAATGGCTGGCAACCACCGGCTGTTTGCAATGGCTGGAAACTGACCATTGCACCCAATGGCTGGCAGTCAACCGTTGTATCCAATGGCTGGCAACCGACCACTGAATCCAGGCGGGCAACCAACAGTTGTATGCAATGGCTGGCAACCGACCACTGAATCCAATGGCTGGCAACCACCGGTTGTTTGCAATGGCTGGAAACCAACCATTGCACCCAATGGCTGGCAATCGATCACTGAATCCAGGCGGGCAACCAACAGTTGTATGCAATGGCTGGCACCCGACCGCAGTATCCAATGGCTGGCAACAACCGGTTGTTTGCAATGGCTGGCAACCGACCACTGTCTCCAATGGCTGGCAACCAACAGTTGTATGCAATGGCTGGCAACCAACCAATGAATCCAATGGCTGGCAACCCCCCACTCTATCCAATGGCTGGCAACCACCGGCTGTTTGCAATGGCTGGAAACCGACCAATGCACCCAATGGCTGGCAGTCAACCGTTGTATCCAATGGCTGGCAACCGACCACTGAATCCAGGCGGGCAACCAACAGTTGTACGCAATGGCTGGCAACCGACCACTGAATCCAATGGCTGGCAACCACCGGTTGTTTGCAATGGCTGGAAACCAACCATTGCACCCAATGGCTGGCAGTTCATCACTGAATCCAGGCGGGCAACCAACAGTTGTATGCAATGGCTGGCACCCGACCGCAGTATCCACTGGCTGGCAACCACCGGTTGTTTGCAATGGCTGTTAACCAACCATTGAATCCAATGGCTGGCAATCAACCGTTGTATGCAATGGCTGGCAACCGACCATTGAATCCAATGGCTGGCAATCAACCGGTGTATACAATGGCTGGCAACCGGCCACTGTATCCAATGGCTGGCAACCATCGGTTGTTTGCAATGGCTGGCAACCAACCATTGAATCCAATGGCAGACAATCAACCGTTGTATGCAATGGCTGGCAACCGACCACGGAATCCAATGGCTGGCAGCCACCGGTTGTTTGCAATGGCTGGAAACCAACCGTTGAATCTAATGGCTGGCAATCAACCGTTGTATCCAATGGCTGGCAACCGACCACTCAATCCAGGCGGGCAACCAACAGTCGTATGTATATATAAGGGCTGTAATCTTAGAACAACCTCATGAACTACTATCTGTATGCATATACACTTGTATGATCATGCATCTACAAATGAACTTGACGGACTCGTTTGATAGATTTCTGCCCTTGTATGGCGACGAGCAGATGACCCGATGCCAACCCTAATCCTGCAGCGCTTGGCCCGAGTGCCCTGTGCAGCTGTGTACCAAACCTCGTACGGGTGTGCGCGGAAGGTCGTGGCGGGCCTGTACCTGGCGAGCGAGGTCAGGTTGGGGCTGGCAACCGATCACTGAATCCAATGGCTGGCAGCCACCGGTTGTTTGCAATGGCTGGCATCCAACCATTGAATCCAATGACTGGCAATCAACCGTTGTTTAAAATGGCTGGCAACCGACCACTGAATCCAATGGCTGGCAGCCACCGGTTGTTTGTAATGGCTGCCGTCCAAACATTGAATCCAATGACTGGCAATCAACCGTTGTATAAAATGGCTGGCGACCGACCACTGAATCCAGACGGGCAACCAACAGTTGTATGCAATGGCTGGCAACCAACCAATGAATCCAATGGCTGGCAACCATCGGTTGTTTGCAATGGCTGGCAACCGACCATTGCACCCAATGGCTGGCAGTCAACCGTTGTATCCAATGGCTGGCAATCGACCACTGAATCCAAGCGGGCAACCAACAGTTGTATGCAATGGCTGGCACCCGACCGCAGTATCCAATGGCTGGCAACCACCGGTTGTTTGCAATGGCTGTTAACCAACCATTGAATCCAATGGCTGGCAATCAACCGTTGTATCCAATGGCTGGCAACCATCGGTTGTTTGCAATGGCTGGCAACCAACCATTGAATCCAATGGCTGGCAATCAACCGTTGTATGCAATGGCTGGCAACCGACCATTGAATCCAATGGCTGGCAATCAACCGGTGTATGCAATGGCTGGCAACCGGCCACTGTATCCAATGGCTGGCAACCATCGGTTGTTTGCAATGGCTGGCAACCAACCATTGAATCCAATGGCAGGCCCTTCCTAGTTCCGGCTCGCATTTGCACAAGGAAACATATGCATGCATGCATGCATTGCTCACATGCATGAATTGGCCCGGCGATTACATGGCGCATGGTGCAGGAATGGGCCTCGCAGCATGACAAAGAGCAGCGCAAAAGTTTCATACTCCTGTCTCAGCGAAAGTTTTCGTAGAGAGTACGTAAGCATACTCGTTTCAAAGGTTTTTAAATCTGGTAAACATTTCGTCAAGTGAATGAACTGTTGTCCATACCAACATAGGAAAGTCAGTAAGACTTGCGTCCATGTCATGCTCTTAAATAAGGTGCGCTGTAACATAAGTGCAATAGGTGTCTCATTCAGACGAATGCAAGCAAAGATGCTCAAATAATAATAAAGCCACAACGTTATAGAACAAAAAATATCTTCCACATACTTTGGAAGTTTGTGAATTTCTTTTCATATGCACATACAAGAACATTGCGCGGGAAGCATACTTCCAATGTAGACTACTCTCCTCCCCCTCGCTTCGTATAACATCAACAAAAACTATCTCACAACAACTGCACTACCACACCATACCCTCCTGCAGCTCATTCAAGCCTCTCCTTCACCCAAGCGACATCCAATCTCCTCCCTCTCTCCTCCCTCTCTCCTCTCCTCCCTCTCTCCTTCCTCTCCTCCCCTCCCTCTCCTCCCTCCTCCCTCCCTTCCCCTCCCTCTCTCCTCCCTCTCTCCTCCTCTCCTCTCCTCCCTCTCTCCTCCCTCTCTCCTCCCTCTCTCCTCCCTCCTCTCCTCCCTCCTCCTCCCTCCCTCTCCTCCCTCCCTCCTCCCTCCCTTCCCCTCCCTCTCTCCCTCCTCTCTCCTTCTTAGTGCGCGGCCAGCTCCTGGACCTTCACCCACGAGGGCCGGCTCGTGATCTTCCCCCACCACTTGTTCACATTGGGGCGGGCCGTGATCAGCTCCGCAAACCCCGCCTTCCAGAGCATGGCGCCGTACGGAATGTGGGAGAGATCCGCCAGACTGAAGAAGTCGCCGGCCAAGTACTCGTTGGCCTCCAAGTGCTTCTCATAGACATCGAGGACTGCATTCGCCTGCAAGATAAAATAATAAGTTCAAACACCCAAATCAACATATTAGCATGGAAGGGGATAAACTCGAAAGAATGGATTATCGTACAAAAAACAAAAAACAAAAAAACAAAAAAAAAAATTCTCTCTCACCTTCTCTGCGAACTCAGCAACCTTCGCCTCATCGGTCGTTCCTCCGAACATGGGGCGGAAGACCTTTTGGGCCACGATTCCTGCAACAGAGAGGGCGTGAAAAAACTGTAAGATATGTATAGTAAGCATTAGCAGTAGGAGGCAGAGATAAAATAGAGAAGGAAAGCAGGAGTTATGGAGGAAGCCAATGAACAGAGAAAGGATTTCACTAGAACGTATGGCTTGTGTACTGACCGGAGATTGAGGGATTGAAGTTTTGGGATTCCACCTCCAGCCATTGGTTCACAGCAGCCTTTTCCTGCGACACATAAAAAGTAACAAGTCCGAAGGGAGTTTAAGAAGAATGTTCACCGACTTGGGAAGCGCAATAAACGTAGAATGCTGTACGTAGTACGACACTAAACAAATAGTGAGAGGAAGGGAGGGAGGGAGGGAGAGAGGGAGGGAAGGAGGGAGGGAGGGAGGACCTTGGGGGTTTTCCCGAGAAGCTCAGTTCCCTGTCCAGCGTATTTCTCAGCAACATAACGAGACATGGCACGAGATTCTGTGATTCACAGAAAAATAGAAAGGAAAAGAAAGATTTTAGTTGAGTGAAGATTAACATTACAGCATTCGAATGCTTTAGGAAGGTCAGGTGAGACAAAATATAGAAAGCTGAGGGGAGCGAGAGAGAGATAGTGTGTGTGTGTGAGAGAGAGAGAGAGAGAGAGAGAGAGAGAGAGAGAGAGAGAGAGAGAGAGAGAGAGAGAGAGAGAGAGAGAGAGAGAGAGAGAGAGAGAGAGAGAGAGAGAGAGAGAGAGAGAGAGAGAGAGAGAGAGAGAGAGAGAGAGAGAGAGAGAGAGAGAGAGAGAGAGAGAGAGAGAGAGAGAGAGAGAGAGAGAGAGAGAGAGAGAGAGAGAGAGAGAGAGAGAGAGAGAGAGAGAGAGAGAGAGAGAGAGAGAGAGAGAGAGAGAGAGAGAGAGAGAGAGAGAGAGAGAGAGAGAGAGAGAGAGAGAGAGAGAGAGAGAGAGAGAGAGAGAGAGAGAGAGAGAGAGAGAGAGAGAGAGAGAGAGAGAGAGAGAGAGAGAGAGAGAGAGAGAGAGAGAGAGAGAGAGAGAGAGAGAGAGAGAGAGAGAGAGAGAGAGAGAGAGAGAGAGAGAGAGAGAGAGAGAGAGAGAGAGAGAGAGAGAGAGAGAGAGAGAGAGAGAGAGAGAGAGAGAGAGAGAGAGAGAGAGAGAGAGAGAGAGAGAGAGAGAGAGAGAGAGAGAGAGAGAGAGAGAGAGAGAGAGAGAGAGAGAGAGAGAGAGAGAGAGAGAGAGAGAGAGAGAGAGAGAGAGAGAGAGAGAGAGAGAGAGAGAGGTGGAAAGCGCATCGCATTGGACTCACCAAAGACTGAAACGTCGCCATCTTCAAGAACGGGGATCTGGCCGAAGGGCTGCCACAGGGAAAGAGATTACGCGAACTTAAAAAATAGTCCATGGATGAATGTGACATTCAAAGGAAAGACGAATGCGGCAGAAAACGTACAATGCAGAACACCAAAGTCGGTGAGCCAGCACCAGGATGCCAGAATCTGGGTGTAGAGAGAAGAGGGAGAGAGAAAGAGGATGAGGGAGAGAGAGAGAGGGAGAGAGAGAGGAGGGGGAGAGCGAGGGAGAGAGGGAGTCACCTGCTTCGCCAAGAAGGCAGGCGACTTGTGCTCGCCCTTCATCATGTCCACGGGGACGATCGTGTACTCCTGCATACATAGGACCGAAAAGTTCGTTAAGTTAGTTAAGTTCGTTAAGTTCCGTCCAATCATGGAGTTCAACTACTTTTTGCCCTTCCTTCACCATTTTCATACCAGCCTTTTCCAACATTGTACTTCCTCCCTTTCATTCTTCTTTCCTATCTGTTTACTTCAAATTTAAATAACTCTGACCCACGTTCTCAAAAATTCTCAAAATGCATGCAGCCGTATCGCAGCCGGCGCCGTATTCAAAACCGAAAATATTTTCTATTCGAGCCCCCAAAACTGTAGAATTTCTGCAGACTCCATTTTGCAGGCAGGCAGAGGACTCACCGCCTCCTTCTCGAGGATGGTGGTCAGCACTCGCTGAGTGCAGGTCGAGTATATCGCGCCATGGATAGTGACAGCCATTGCGAGAGAGAGAGAGAGAGAGAGAGAGAGAGAGAGAGAGAGAGAGAGAGAGAGAGAGAGAGAGAGAGAGAGAGAGAGAGAGAGAGATAGTAGTGGAGAGGCTAGTGAGAGCACCTCACCATGGAGGAGAGTGAGGGTCATTTTTATCGCGGGGCAAATGGGCCTTCTAGAAGAGTAAGGAAGCTTCGCGGAAAGGGGAAGGCGCGAAGGTCCCGCGAAACTACGTTCCACTTCTAGATTCGAGTGACGCTACTGCTGACGATGGTTATTGACGCTGATTGGCTGGAACTGATTACTTTGACGCCATCAGCATTCGAAAGATCCGTCATTTTGGATTCGGATTCTGCACGTGCAATGGACGGCTGCGATTGACTCTAAAATCTCGCTGTGACCGTAGGATTCGTACAAGGCAACACGAAGATTTTGATTGACACGTGGCAGACAAATATTGGATGTTGTAGTTGTCAGCCGATTTGTCGTATTTTGTCCAGTTCCCAGTCCCGTAAAACCGAGTCCCCTCCCATCGCTAATCGGTACATGGCTAACCAACCGTACAATCTTGTCCTCTCCATGTAAATTTGTGGTACCCGTGTATCACTGAAACTGAGAACAGAGAACGACTACATAGAGAGCCATGCCCTAGAGCAAAGTTCCACTCATGGCCATTGGTTCGTTTATACAATAGGTCATTTGTGGAAAAAGACATGATCACATTGGTTTATGATTTGTCTTTGTTTGCATGCTCACATGATGACATGTCATGGGACCAATGTGGAACTGCAAGTGACATTGGTCTCACGCATGGCGATGATGCCATCAAATGTACATGGCCAACATCAGCATGGGGAACCACGAGGAACAACTGGGTGCAAAGGGCCTAAGGAAAAAAGAACCAATGTGTATTCGATTCTCTATTGGAGTGAACAACAGGTGATTGGAATTGATTGATACTCAAGACTGCAATGCCCTCAATTGTGCATGAAGCATGCGAATTTGTTGAATCAATATGAACCCACCTTGGGTCGAGCATCGTCCAATGTCCACGCGCCACGTGGACGACTCTGCCTACGTGGCGAATTCTTATTCGACGATGTTCGATTATGGTCCTCACAGGAGAGCTCTTCCAAGTCCAATCGTAGGGTCCGTATGGTACGGACACGGCTCTGGTCCATGCCTGACCTTGTACGCCGTCGCCCACATTTCAAATTCCGACGAGCCCTGAACCCTGGGTGGCTTTCCCGCCGCGTCCGCCCGAGTTCGAACCTCCTCCCCGTCAGCGATGCTCCTCGCCCGCCATGGCGGCCTTCGCTGCGCCGCGCCTTTCCCTCCGCCATGGCACCTCTCTCCCTCCTCCTCCTCCTCCCGCCACGGCGACCGTGTGACCTGCGCGCCTCTGAAGGGGAGAGGGAAGGGGAAGGAGGGGGCGCTCGGAGGGCGCACGCGGGGGCGACAGCTGACAGGGGGGGAAAGGGAGAGAGAGAGGGAGAGGGAGGGAGGGAGGTGGCTGCGAGGAGGACGCTTGGGAAGAGCTGAGGTGCTTTGTTATTGAGGGTTTTGGAAGGGAAGGGGAAGGGGAAGGGTTTTGGGGCATGGGGATGGAGGGAGGGCCTTGTTTGTGATTAATTATAAGGGAATTAGTGACATAAGGTTATTTTCAAAAAGAAATTAACTTTACCATTATTTTTTTTAACTTTTGTTTAAATTTCATTTGAGTCAAAAGCGGGGCTCTCTTAAATTTTGAAGAGGAAACATGTATAATTCCAAATAAGCACTCGGAAACTTGCTACTTAGAAAGGAACATCGGGGATTTTTTTTTTTCTTAATCTGGTTTCGATTTTTAATTATTTTTAATTTTCATTCATATATTCTTGGTTTAGAATCACTGAATTGGGTTTTTTTTTTGGGGGGGGGGGGGGTCTTCAGGGAGGAGCGGGGTTCAAAAGTGGACCCAGAAGTTCAACATTTTCAATCACAGCGATGGCGGCAGGTGGGTCTGAACGGATCAACTTTTACTGTCCAGAAATCAAGGGTTCGAGTCCCGCTGGATGCAAAATTTTAAACATTTATTGACATATACTTTTGTAGGGTTCACCCTTTCTTGGTTTATCTCCGAGCCTGTGCCTATGGCTAAAGGCTCTCTCTCTCTCTCTCTCTCCCACCTTCCGATCCCTCTCCTATCACTCTCTCTCCTCCCTCTCTCCTCTCTCTCCTTCCCTGCTCCCCTCCTCCTACTCCCCTCTCTTCCATCTGACCCCACTCTCCCACTCTCTCTCTCTTTGAACTTTCTCAGGACCCAAAGGCAAGGCTCTCCTCTCCCTCTCCGACAAATCAGGACTCGAAACTCTTGCAGCAGGACTCACTGAGCTCGGGTGAGTTCTCAGTATGGCGAAAGGTTCACAAAATGTCTATGAAACATTTCAAACAATGCCTTCACTATTGCAAACAATCGACAGCTGCTAGCGCCCTGTGCTCCTCTTGAATTGGTCTAGAACTATAATGAATTGTGTGCATTTTGATCTGTAGAAGTATGGTTTTTCAAAGCTCATATTTCCCCTTGGTAATTTTGGACGTTTAGGTACGCACTCGTGTCCACGGGCGGCACTGCCAAGGCTCTTGAAGGAGCCGGATTTGAAGTCACTCCTGTGGAGAAGCTCACGTCCTTCCCAGAAATGGTCAGTTCCTCTCCCACTCCCTCTCCCTCTCCCTCTCCCTCTCCCCCCTCTCTGACTCCCCCCTCCCCCCCTCTCCCTCCCCACCTCCCTTTCCCCTGTCCCTTTCCATTCACCTCTTCCTTTTGTCTGTCTATCCGCTGTCTTCTTTCTCGCCCCCACTCACTCCCCCCTCTCCTCCGTATTCCCCCAAACACTCCACACATGCTACTCTGCAAATGTAGGACAAAGATAACCACAAATTATACCAAAGAACATGACAGTGTTCACGAGGTATTTATCCTATTTAAACTTTCTGGCCTTCAGCTGGACGGGCGCGTGAAGACCCTCCACCCTGCAGTGCATGGCGGGATTTTGGCGCGGAGGGACCTTCCAACGCATTTGGATGCGCTGAATGAGCACTCCATAGGTCTGCATTACCCTTTTTTTTTTTTTAAATGAATTGAATTTAACTGAAACCTTTTTTGTTTTTTTTTCCAACAATCCTATTTCGGCTTCTTGGGCGTTTCTGCATTTTGCTTAAGTCAGATATAAGTCATATGGTTTTTAGAGTGAATGCTTCCCACAAGTGCAACGGAATTGAACAGTGATCAGCCGTTAAGAGGAAAAAAAAAAAAAAATGGAAAATCAATGTTCTATCTGTGATTCCCACAGGTACAATTGATGTGGTTATTGTGAATCTGTACCCATTCTATGCAACTGTCACCGCTGCGGGAGGTACTAGTTTCGAAAACGGTGTAGAGAATATTGACATCGGTGGACCCGCCATGATCCGAGGAGCCGCAAAGGTAACCCATCACCCCCCCCCCCCC